>JASAMX010016764.1:0-21957 GCA_030248175.1 Microlaimidae sp. YZB2_3
GTATGTACTCGTTCAGTTACATATATTAAAGCCACGAAAAAATCACCAAAATTCGACTATTTCAAAGACTCCACTTGACTCTACTATATCGTATTTCTTTCTTTCGGATCCATTTTTTACTTGTCACGTCTTTTTATTTATTATACAATAAATTACCCATAATTTTGTAAATATAATTTTTTTTTGTATTTGGGTCAGTTATTCCAATTTTGCTAAAAAGTCTCCAAGTAACTTGGCGTCATGATATAAGATTTTTAATGTTTCCCAGGGGCGAGTCCACTAAAAGCGGGTTCGGAACGTGTCAAAATAGCCTGGAGTTTTAACAACGTGCTATTTCAGCACCCAAATGCTCGAAATTAATTAATGAAAAAAATTATAAAGATAAAAAATAAAATGAACCGTATATTAATATATATATTATATATATATATATATATATATATATATATATGTATATATATATATATATATATATATATATATATACATATATATATATAGAAAAACAACTATAAGCTAAACGGGATATTATTAAAATATTGGTAATCAGTTATTATAAACAAATTTAATTTAAATTGTAATTTTAATATAAACTGTAAACTACACGTATGTTGGCCGGAGCCTGGAGTTATGTGGCACGCAACCACGTGCCAATAAAACCCCAGGCTAAATAAGCACAACTTTCAACAAAATAAAAGGGCTATTTTAGCATCTAGATGTTTGGATCGGTTTATTACCATAATAATTTTGCATCACAAAATATATTAGTTAAATAAAGTTTAAAAAAGTCACAAATTGCCTATAAAAAGGTATTAAATTTATCTTAAAAGAGACATTTTTAGTTCAATTCCTTTTTAGCTATATTTTCAAAAAAATATTATCAAATTTTTTCCTGCAATGTTTTTTACGCGAAAAATCTTCATTTCAACAAGAGTTGACCGAAAAAGCTCCGCCCATCAACTTTAATTGGTTTCTCAAAAAATTTCCGCCAATGATATTAAAAGCCTCTAGTTGGGCGCTATTTAAACACCAGGCTATCTTAGCACGTTCCAAGCCCACTTTTAGTGTACTCGCCCCAGAAGTTCCAGAACTGAGTTCCGCGGTTTAAAACGTTAAAATTAGAATAGACTGAGTTTCAGAGTTCCCCGAGTTCCGAATCTACGTTTTTATTATGTTTTTTTTCATCACAAAAAAATAATTCCATTTATTATCATTCATATTTTTTGTAAATTGACACTTTTTTAAAATAAGTTAAAAACCTTAACCAATTGTGTAAAATAGCTTAAAAATTTGAAACTTGTTACAAAAGTAAATCAGTTTTAGGTTACTTGATAAGAACAAAGGTGGATAATACGATAATCCGGGACAAAGGTGTGACACTCGTGTTTAACAAACGCGGCCACGCGAAAGACAACCAGCGGACGGACGGGTGTCATCGTGACGGACGGGTGTCATCGTGACGGACGGGTGTCACGATAAATGTTTTGAAAACCATGTTTCTAAAGATATTTATTTAATCTTCTTGCTGGCTTCCGAACACTTAGCTTAGCATTCTCAAGAAAATAATATAGATGTAATGCATAAATAAAAAGAATAATATTCTTTACAGCGAGAGCATAAGTCACTTATTTTTGAAGAAATGTAGTTTGACATAATAATTTGCTTTTTTTTAAACATCTTTTAAGGTTTTAATGGGCTTTTTCTACATTTATTTAGGTGTTATTTTGAGTACCGAGGGAAAGGGGACAAATGTTTACTGGATATATTTAATGGTATAAAGATAATGTCGGAGCCTTCTTTTTTTCTGCAAAAAAAATGATAATAAAGTGGCAAAAAAAATCCCCAAAACCAAAACATAATGACAGAAGATTATGGAATAAATCGTTAAAATCCTTAAATATATTTTATATTTTACTAAATAAAGGATTGTAAAAAACACAACAAATGCATATTTAGCATTTTTCAAATAAAAAAATACAATAAAACTGAACAGAAACTAACACATTTTTATAAAAACTATTGCAGATTTGTCGGCATTTTAATGCAAAATAAAGTTCACTTTACATGATTTTTAAAAATTCACCAAAACATCAAAGAAAAGTAAAAATATTGCGTGAAAACATCGGTGGTTGCAAACAGCAGTTTATATTACGCGCTTTTAGGCAAATTTTGTTATAATTACGGTAGCGCAGTGGATGGTCTTTGAATACGCATTTGAGGGTCCTACGTTCAAACCCCTTAGTAGTCGTGTTTTTTCTCGTTTAGGCTTATTTATAACATAAACATTAATGTTTAATTTAATTTCTTTATCTGTTTACATGAAAAAAAACCCGAATGAAAATAGCGAATATTTATTTTAAAGAAACTATATATAATTGTGCTGCGTGTCATATTTTGTTGCTTTTTTCACTTATCATTTTGGACTAAGCTGAAAAATTTTTTGTTCCTGATTGTTTTTTAAACAAATAGTCCTTTTAAGTAATTGTGGGCATATTTTTTAATTTATTTTATGACAAATTAATACAAATGTATCTTCTTAGTTTGTTTTCGGGGTTTTTTTATATTAAAAGGGGTTAAATTTGCCCTTTTTTAAATTGGTTCAATTTGTGTCGATATGATTTTATACTGCATAATATATTTGTGTTATTTATTCTGGTTTTCACGCAGCATCTGTTTTGTTTTTTATCGCTTATTCGAGTTTTTAAAAAAAGTACGGTATTAAATTGTAAAAGTTTTTGAAAGTCAACCAGCAAAACAAAATATGTTTAGAAACATGGTTTTGAAATCATTTATCGTGACACCCGTCCGTCACGATGACACCCGTCCGTCGCGATGACACCCGTCCGTCCCCTGGTTGTCTTTCGCATGACCCCGTTTGTTAAACACGAGTTTCACATAAGACTCAGAGGTTTGGAGAATAATATTTCAGGGTAGAATCACTAACCATAATACTGAAAAAAATTTTGGCAATCCTTTCTAACAAAATTTTAAAGAAAAATTAGATTAAATTAGATTTTTAAAACTTACTGATGAAATACAAAACTATACATACCAAATGTAGGAAAGTCCATTAACCAGTCAGGAGAACCTCCTGTAGAAAAATGGTGAAATCGTAAACAGCTAATTGTTAACCGGACGATTGAAGCTTTGTCCAACAGCTGATTGCTGATAGCCTATCAAATACCCGTATAACTATTTATATTATGTAGTAGAATTGAATTAAATCGAATTTATTTATTTGTCAGTAAAATTATAGTTAAAATAAAACAGACACAAATTCGAATAAAGGTACAAGTACACTTTTCATATCGCCTAAAGGCTGGTTCATACTTATGACAAAACGTCTTTTGGACAAAGCCCAAAGGACAATTTTAGAAAAGCCTAAGCGTCCTTTGGACTTTTTCCTTTGGAGGAAGTATGAACGCTACTTGGAATTTGTCCTTTGGACTTTGTCCAAAGGACAAAATCCAAAGGGAAAAGTCCAAAGGACAAAAAAGTATGAACACGTTGTCCTTTGGATTTTGTCCTTTGGACTTTGTCCTTTGGACAAAAAATCCAAAGGACGTTTTTACGCTGTATTTGTCTTTTGGACAGTCCAAAGGACAAATACAGCGTAAAAACGTCTTTTGGACTTTGTCCAAAGGACAAAGTAAAAAGGACAAAGGCCAAAGGACAAAATCCAAAGGACAACGTGTTCATACTTTTTGTCCTTTGGACTTTTCCCTTTGGATTTTGGACAAAGTCCAAAGAACAAATTCCAAGTAGCGTTCATACTTCCTCCAAAGGTAAAAGTCCAAAGGACGTTTTGGCTTGTCCAAAGGACGTTTTGGCTTTTCTAAAATTGTCCTTTGGACTTTGTCCAAATAACGTTTTGTAGTAAGTATAAACCAGCCTTAGTAAAACACTAAACGAAAAGAATGTATAGTGTTAAAGCAGTGATTGTATTTTTTATTATAATATTGTGTGTAAAAAATTCCAGGTACTGGAGAAAAAGTTCAAACTTGAAGGATTTAGGGTCGATAGAACTGTGGGAACTGGTGACGTGCCAAATCCCCTTAAAAGTAGTGTAAAATCCCCATGGAAAAATTCCCCATAACGTAGTGCAAATTCCCCATAACAATCAGAAATGCGTTTGCAAACTAAAATGTGCTGAAAAAAACTAAGTTTTACTCATAAAAACATTAAAATTGTTTTAATTTTTACCTAAGCCTAAGCAAAGCCCAAATCAAGCTAAATTTTATCATGATAAAATTTTTTTGTATTTACTAAGTGTCAAAATTTAAAGGAAATATTGCAAACGCATTATATTTATGGGGAATTTACACCACCTTATGGGGATTTTGTAACGTTTATGGGGATTTTCGCCTCCGGGGAATTTGTCCATGGGGTTTTTATACGGACCCGTGGGAACTTGGAGCCGAAAATAGGAAATTTGGAGTCGTATGTAAGTGGAGAAATTTGAGCTTAAGTCCGGAACTTGGAGCCGAAATAAAAATAAAAATCGCTGAAACGTTTAGCTAAGCCTGAGCAAAGCCTATACTTACGGTAAAAGCCTTGATAAAGAAGCACGCTGTTGTTTCGAAACGTTGGAATAAAGATTTTGTTAGCTTCTTGGCGCAAAATTAATTTACTGCGGTTAAATCCCGTAGAAATATATATATTTATCAAACCATGGAACCCCGAAAACCAGTAAAATTATTAATCAAATAAAATTTGCAGTTTTAAGGTATTTCCACAAATTTAGCACCTTTTGAAACATCCGAAGTTATTTAAAAAATAAGGTTCTGAGGGATTTCGGCAAAAACTTTCGTTTTCTTTTATCTAATGGTTCCATGGCGTTTGGGTTTAGTTGAGTACACCAAAAACTCTGAAAAGCAGCAATGTTTTAATTGTCTAGTTTTTAGGAGGTTGTTATAAGCTTGATAATAATTTTTTTAGAAAATTTATATTGCACAAAGCAGCCCGTGGTATATATTTTTCATTTTTTGTGGTTTTGAAAACAATACAATAACTTTAGTTTTATACAAGTAGCAATACTCAGTGTCAGACCTAAGGTTGCTAGATAATTTTCTAAGTATAAATAAGTAGCAATAAGTCATACGACACCCATGAAATAATTTAGTTAGTGTTTTACCCATTTCACAACAATAAGTGAAATACGCCTTATTACGAAGTAGTTTATTATGGAGCCTTCAATTTGAATTATGGCCACTGTATCCACTATTCCTCTATAGCGTGTGTTTTCTTCGCGGGGATGTGACTTCTCTAAAAAGTATGGACAGCAAAGCTAAATTTTGTAATTTTCCCTTGGTCGGTTTGTGGTCGGTGGTTTTTTTTTGTTCACATCATTACATTCTTACCAACACAAACTACAAAATTTAGCTTTTTCGTCCATACTTTAAGTAGCCACATCCCCGCGAAAAAAACACACGCTATAAAAAAATAGCGGATATATAGCTAAGTGGAAGGCGCGGGATAAATGAGATCGGATTTCACTGCCCGAAAATAATTTGGAAACGCGTCTGCGCATGATTTTCTAATTAGAGCACGTCCCAATCAGGACATTCAAAAAAAGTTACTTGATAAACTATTAGTTTTATAAAAATGAATAAATAAGCATCTCCTACTTTCATTATATTTACAAGAACCACAATACTTTTCAGTAAAAATTCAAAGAATCTCCGTTTTTAAAATAAACAAAAGAACCATTTTTTATCTTAGAAATCGATTCTATCTTTTGTGGGCCCTAATTAAGGAGCCACCATACTTGGGAAGTCGTATACCCTACCCTAATTAGGGCACATTTTTTAGGCTGTGCCTCAATTCGATAAGTCAATGTTTCGAAACAATATAATAATAAAGCCTATACGCTATATAGACATTATTTATATTATATATTATTATAATATAAATAATATTATTTATATCATATATAATATAATATAATTAATATAGATATTATTTATATTTTATATTTTTATAATCAGTAACAAAGACTTAAAACAAATGAGAAAATATCTTTGTCACTCCAGCAAAATGACCCACGTCATTATAAAATACACGCGACTCTGACTCATTATGCACTTAATAGAATACTAGTCTAAATTTAAAATGAGTCACAGTCGCATGTATTTTATAGGATTGTGGCTCATTTTGCCGAATAATCGTACCTGCGGAATCGGCAAAGCCTCGGCGAGTTTTCCGAATTCTCCGTTTTCGAAAATCCGACGACTCTGAGCCGCGTGCCGCGATTTTACCTTTTTCGCTTCCGAGGCATTTCTACAAATTATTTTTTAACGCCAATTTTAAACCGGTATAGATAAAGCCTCTTCGAAAATCGACAAAGTCACGTAAGGAATAATTTGCATACGGTTTGGGTAAATAAAATGCGTTCGCAACTGTCGAAGCACCTCATTTTTTTTTTGTTGGAAAACCGCGCAAAAACCGTCGAACGTACTATTACTGAAATAAACATCATAAGACACGACCAATTAGCTGCGTGCCAACCGTGCTTATTCCCGTAAGGACGGCTCTTAAACCCGCCTTTGGAAAACAGGTGAAAGGCAAGTAAAACTGCCTCGGAAGCAGGTAAAGCTTGGTACATACTTATGACAAAACGTCCTTTGGACTTTGTCCAAAGGACAAAGTCCTTTGGAAAAGGACAAAACGTCCTTTGGACGTTTGGACAAAACGTCCTTTGGACTTTGTCCAAAGGACAATTTTAAAAAAGCCAAAACGTCCTTTGAACTTTGTCCAAAGGACAATTTTAAAAAAGCCAAAACGTCCTTTGAACTTTGTCCAAAGGACAATTTTAAAAAAGCCAAAACGTCCTTTGAACTTTGTCCAAAGGACAATTTTAAAAAAGCTAAAACGTCCTTTGAACTTTGTCCAAAGGACAATTTTAAAAAAGCCAAAACGTCCTTTGAACTTTGTCCAAAGGACAATTTTAAAAAAGCCAAAACGTCCTTCGGACTTTTTCCTTTGGACAAAAGACAAAGTTCAAAGGACGTTTTGAAGCTATGTTTGTCCTTTGGACAAAGTCAAAAGGACTTTTGTCGTAAATATGTGAACCAGCCTTAAGAGGCAGGGTGTAGGAAGTTAAAACTGCCTTGCTTGGAGGCACGCAGGAGGCAGGTTGTCGTGCCTCCTATGTTAAAGCATACACAGGTTTGTGGAGGCACGTGGGAGACCGGTAAAAACCTATTTTTCCAAATGAGGCACCCCGTCTTCACCGGGCGACGTAAATTATTCCTTACGTGACTTTGGTCGAATCTAGTGTTGTAAAAAGTTACTTTTACTTTTACTTAAAGTAATAAAAGTAACGGATTTAGGATTACTTTTACTTTTACTTTTACTCGACTTTTAAAATTTCAAATACTTTTACTTTTACTCTTACTCGACTTTTGAAATTTCAAATACTTTTACTTTTACTCTTACTCGGATTTTCCACTGCAAATACTTAAATTAATTTAAGTAAAGCTTAAGTAATTTCAATGGGTTGATTTCCTATGGGCTTGTTGTAAAGTAAATGGCAAAAGACAATTTTTTATGCCGCTAACACGCTAAAACCATTTATTTTGACTAAAAAACTTATTAAATTGATAATTATGCATATAATTAGCAAAAAAACTTTAGAACGGAGCTCTGGAGCTCCAAAAACCGGTATTTTGCTCCGGTTCAAAATCACTTTTATTATACTTTTACTCTTACTTTTACTTAACAAAATAGGTCTTACTTTTACTTTTACTTTACTTAAATAAAATTTTGACCATTACTTTTACTTTTACTTTACTTAAATTAAAAAATCACCAATTACTTTTACTCTTACTTTACTTAAATTAAAATTTTTCAATTTACTTTTACTTTTACTTAAAATAATTCAAAATCAATACTTTTTACAACACTAGTCGAATCACACTGGAAAAAACCTTCAGATAAGCATATCTCGCTTAAAGTACGGTTGCTTTGTACAAAAATTTTATAAGTGTATATAATTTACTGTTAGCTATACAGTGATAGATCAATGCAGGTATCGTCTGACTCAACCACCATCTTTAGCTTAATATACTCACCTGAAAATATTTTCAGTCTCAATCATTTGTGAGCAAACTTTAGTTTTGCTCCCCGAACAGGTCGGCCTAATCCGGCGTAATTTATTTAGTTAGCATGTGAATACAACATCATCAGTTTTGTATTGTTTGTTAGATCGTGCGGCTTTTGCAGTATAGAATTTCAACTTTTTTAACCGGTACTACTTAGTTCCATGCCGGTTCTTGTATAACGCAGCTTACGCACACTTACATTGTATAGTTCTCGGTATTTCTTTGTAGAAAATAAAAAACCAGCAGTTTTAGCAATTAAAATACGATTTAGAAATGTTTTTCAAAGATTTAAATGCTTTAAAACAAACCCACGAACAAAATTTTGGCACATCCAGGGAAGTAAGGAACGTGGAAAATTCGTATGAGGGCGGGCAACCCTGTTTTTTTTTCAGATTATTTTTTAGTCGCATGTCCATGTTCAAGAATTATCATGAGCTCCTAATCACGAATTCCCACAGAGCTGCTGAAGACAACGCAGCCTATTACACACACTGATACACAGCCATTCCAAAATGCAGTAAACTGCTTCAGCATTTCGGCAAAAATCTACGTTTCTTACTACCCTGGATGGTACTCCTATATCGTAAGCTCCGAGAAATGATTTTTTGTAATTTTACTTTTCTAGGGATAAACATATTGAAAACATTTTAAAAGGCCATTATTATCTTTTTTATGTTCAAATTACATATATTGCTACTGCTGTTTTTATACTTGCCAAAATTTACCTTTTTTACCTTAAAATTTTGTTTTTATACCAAAATCATGCTCCAGATTTCCGGCCATGTAAAACTGGTGGAATAACTAAATGAGTAATTCAAAGCAAGCTTATTTAACATTAAAATACGTCTAAAGCTATTTTAATTATTTTTTGAAATAATGAAAAATTATTCCGCACTTTAAGATACAGGAAAATATGCCGAATACTAAGATAAAATCGAAATCAGCCCCCTGCCAGCTAAAGCGTTTTTAACAACTCTGTTTGCTAATGTTTCAGTGGGTTCATATGAGAGTCAGCTTTAGAGGCAAACGCTCGGGGATCCGGCAGGTACCACCTTTCAGGGTTCGGGTTGAAAATTCCCAGCCAAAAGCTAAATCTAATCTATTTAAAATTGATTGTTAAAATATATGCTGTTTTCTTCTAAAACGGCACGATGAATGAAAATACTTTTAATAAAGAACAAACCAGCATAGTAATTACAATCTAAGAACATTTAAAAACACCATTAGGTGTTACACTTACACATAAACTATAAAATTAAAAAAGAATAAAAATAATGTAATATATATAAAAATGTCTTAGAAAAACATAATGGATTGTTATAAAAAAGGGAAGGATACACAGAGCCATATAAGCTGCTTCACATGTACCTATCAAATTGAATAATAGAATTAAAACAAAAATTTTTCATGCTCTTTGTAAGTCTGTTTATATTTTGACTATTTACTGTTACCTGTGGTAACATATTCCAGTATCTTGCTACCCTTAGCGAATTAAAATACATAGATTTATTAGCACGCGCTACTTTTAATTTTAAATTATGGTCGTTGCGACTGATATAATCTCCCATTCAAAAAATTTTGAAAATTAAAGATCGGTAAGATTATTTATAATTGAAAAACATAATTTAAGATCAAAATGAATTCTTCGGTCCTCAAAGGATTCTAACTTTAAATATTTTAACCTTTCAACTTAGTTATTTCTACAATTTAAGCCACATCTTAAAAACAAACGTCGGGTAAAACTTCTCTGTACTTGATCCATACAATCAATATCTTTTAAGACAAATGGAGCCCATATTGGAGTGCAGTACTCCAATATTGGCCTAACGTATGCCTTAAATGCTGGAACTAAGGCAGCCACGTTTTTGGTTTTAAAACATCTGAAAATTATGTTTAATGTTTTAAAAGCTGATTTTGCTATGTATGTACAATAATTCGTCGAAATTGACCAAAATATTAAGACGGAATAATGGTGTAAGAAGGCTTACCAAATTCGGTTTGTTCGAAAAAAATTTTTCTTTACCACGATATAAAGAGTCACTTATCAGTATAAAATTGATCCTGATTCTTATAGTTTATGGGACCTACTTGTGTTAAAAAATAAAAAGAGTCACAGTTTCAAATATTTCATTACAATTCTGACTTCTTTTGTCATGGTAAAAGCTAAATGGTAGTTCACCACAGCAGTCATTTTTTTATTTTTAGTCATTATTATTTGGTTTTAATTGAAAATTATATTGGATTTTTTTTATGAATTCTATACGATTGTACGTTTTTGTTAGTCATTCGCAAAAAATGATCATTCAAATTATACATAACTTTTCACGTTTTTTGTGTATTGCAGCAGCTCAAGTAAAACCAGCTATTAAGTATAAAATTAAATCAGCACAAAAAACCAAATTTTTATTAAAAATTGGAAAATCATTGCAACATTTTACATACAAAGCAGCCGTAAATCATGTGATTTTAATAAAGAAAAAAACAGCAATGGTTTCCAGAACATATTTTTCCCGTTTCGTAATTATTTCCATACACATTATCAAAGTTGTTGATTTTACACAGGTCATTTTGAAATTCATATTTTTTTCACGAAATTTAATTAACTTGTAACGAAGCAAATAATTTTATTTAAAATTAAAAAAAAATTCTAAGAAATAGATCTTATAAAACAAATTAGGACCCGGTTATTACTTTGTCCAAAGTGGACGAAAAAAAGTTAAAGGCTTACTTTTGTCATTTTGGAATAACTGAAAAAGCTTTTTTTAGTTTTAAGAAGCGTTTGTTCTTTGTATATTTAAGTTGAAAAGGGTAAAAAAATTGACCTTTTAACTAAAAATCCAAAAAATGTCTTTGAATGAATTATCTAAAACCGGACTGTTGAATTTGTTCTTTGGACTCATTGAACAAGATATAAGTCAAGTTTATAGAATTATTTTAGCAAAATCAATTCGCAATAAAACAACTTTTATATCACAAAAAGAACAAATAAATAAGCTTGTTGTATTGAAAATCAATAATTTTTTTTAAATATTTTTTCATAAAAAACTAGTATGGTTTTTGAAATTTTTATGTTTTACCATAAATTTTATGTTCTTTATCAATTTTAGTTGCTTTTTTTTAAAAAATTAAGCAACCGATCAAATTCATGTGAAAAATACACACAGAAATACATACTAAAGGTAAACCCAACGTGGCTGTAACAGTTGTTCGTTAGATTAAAAAATGTCCCCCATTAAATAACCACTCAAATCACGAGAATCTGACGTCACTTCATTGAACAAATACGTATTAAATCAAATCCAATTGGCTGATAAAGTGACGTCAGATTCTCGTGATTTGAATGGTTTATTAATGGCGGCATTTTTTAATCCAACGAACAACTGTTGCAGCCACGTTGGGTTTACCTTTAGTAACAGTATAATATTTTTGTAAGGGGGGTATCGTTTTTTCTAAAACACATAAGGTTTAACCAAAAGGATACCCACGTATTGCAATTGCTTGTTAAATTATGCCCAGGGTATTCTTACGTTTTGCGAAATATAAATAAATAATTTGCATAAATGAGAAATAATTTGCATAAGCAGTGTGGCACGCGGCTGGTTGGTCGTTCTGTATGATGTTTTGTTAATTTTAGTAGTAGTACGTTTAGTAGCTTTTTTGCGTGGTTTCCAACAAAAAATTTAGGTGCTTCGACAGTAGCGAACGCAATTTTTAAGCAAATCATATGCAAATTATTTCTTACGTGACTTTGGTCGATCAGCAAATTTTCAGTACTGAGTCGTTTTTTTACTCGTCGGTTGAAAGGCAATTAACGAGCCCTCATAACAAGTATTAAAATGTTTCATTTAGCTCAATTTTTGCAGCTCCGACACACACCCCATTCCATTTTCAATCAAATTTTATGAATTAAAAAAACCGGTTGAAATTGTCCTAAAAGTGCGATTAAAATCAAAACACATTTTAAGATAAAATAAACTTAAAATTTGCATATTAAAGGGGCGGAACTTCGGAGATCCCATCGCTTTAAATGGCCGAACACAAGCAGCATGATATTGGAGCCTACAAACATTACCTCGTTGCTATGGCGAAATGAGCCAGTATCATTATAAAATACACGTGACTGTGACTCATTCTGTAGTTAAAAAAGGTCCTGTGTTACATTTAAAATAAGTCACAGACACACGTATTTTATATGAACTGTGGCTCATTTTGCTGTAGTAACGATGTACTACTAAATAATAAGCCAATTAATTCTGCACAAAAAGGTCGAAAGCAAATTGTGGTTTATTTTGTTGCAGTAAAGACGACATGGTAAACGAAAAATCGGCATTCTTCAAGAAAACACCAATAAAGTAAACTGGTGAGTTTATTATCATAGTAAGACTCAAACTATGGAAATTAGCGTCATAAAACCAATGGACAACCATAATCTTGGAGTTTAAACTTTAGTTTCCCCAAGTAGCCTTAGAAAATCCTTAAATCAAGCTGAACTAAACCATTTTATAAGAATTTTTTTTAATTATATAAAACCAATGAAAAATTTTAACTTGGGATTGTAAACTTTAATTTCCGTAAGCAGCCTTGTGGCAAAACGTTAAAATCAAGCTAAACGTCATCAGTATAATTTCTTTAATTTAATTTAAAGGTGTTTTTCTAAAGAATATCCTAACACTTACCTACGAGCCGACTTGCTGGGCTTCTGCACTTCACAAATGTCAGACATTATTTCTTATATTTTTATTAATAATTGTTTTATTTTTATTTATTATATCAAGAATAAAGAAATCACTGACTATAGAGGTTTACGCTAACCGAATAGTACTGTATCTATGTATTTATACAATTATACAAACGTGATTCGACCACATCAATTACGGTAGCAAAAAAAGCACTGGAATAAGCAAAATTAAAATACAAGTCAAGCGTACAATTAAAATCTATTATAAAACAGTTTTTGAGTTTGAAATTAGTGTGTAATTTCAAAAAAAACAAACGCAATACATCCGTACCGCTGTACGATGTTCGGTCGCGAAGCTGGTCAAAGGCCTCAAAAACTATAACAAAAATATCTACGTAGCACGAATTCCAAATACAGTTTTGATCTTATAAAGATGGATTTGCCGTACAAGAGTGCAGTTATGCCACAACAAATGTGCGATTTCCGAATAATTATATGACAGAGTACGGTGCGGGTATTGAAGTGCCGCGCGGCGGCGGGCAAACAGTCGACGCGTTAAATTAGCCCGGAGATGAGAATTTCGACGCGTTAAATTAGCCCGGAGATAAGAAGGCGCGGTTTGCATACAAAACCTTTTTCTTAAGCCAATCACAATTCAATTATCTATTAGCGGCGGCGGATAGCGTTACCGATTATTGCGCAAAAGGGCGGGGGATACTTCCGGAAGCGCATGCTAATTACCGCCTAATATATTAAACAAACAACACCAGAACGTCGGGGGTATCCGATTATGCAACGGAACGAACCGTCGTTACTCTGACATAAAGAGTCACAATCGGTATAAAATCAACGCGACTCTAACTCATTTTGTTTTGATTAATTGTGTGTTAAGATATAAAAAGAGTCACAGTTACCAGTATTTTACGACGCATCTGGCTCATTGTGTCAGAGTAACCACGAAACCACAATGAAACCACCGGAAAGCCAGAAGGCATAATTTAGATTGAGAAAATCCGAGGGACCTTTGAACGAAATCGGGTAGTATAACGAAGTATAACGATGACGAATTGGGGACAATTCGCTCCCGCCAATTCGCTCCCGGGACAATTCGCTCCCGGGACAATTCGCTCCCGGGACAATTCGCTCCCGGGACAATTCGCTCCCGGGAGTTTTTATAAACGTAAATCTTATCAAACCTACTTCATTAGGGACAATTCGCTCCCTGGAGAATTCGCTCCCTGCCCAATTCGCTACCGGCATTTTTAATAAACACGATTCTTTTAAAGTAATTCATTCAGACGAAATTAATGATTTTTTTAGCTATTGTTTGTAAAAATGATGAGTAATTTATACAATGATTTGTTTGCAAGCGGGAAAAAATTAAGTTATATGTACTAAGAACAATACCTAAGGATAAATTTGCAACCTTTAAAAATTTTTATTGTTCGTTTTGACAATAGTTATGAACAATCACGACAGTTAATTCAATGTAAACAAAAGTCTCGAGAAGAATTAAACGTAATTGGTATATAACGTTGGAAGTAAACAATGAGCATAAAAAGTTCAGAAAACTAACTATTTTGCTCTTTTTTCAACATTTTTTCTAAAACAAGCTGTTATCTATGTTTTTTACTATGTTTATTAGTTAACCACCGTTATATATGAATTATTTCCGTTTCTTCCCGAGACCTTTGTGTACATTGAATTAATCGTCGTCATTGTTCAGAGCCAGTTTTTTCTAGGTGGTCAAAGTTAATGGCTCGCGCCTTAATTTCGGCCACTATAAAAAAAAGTTTAAACCTCCACTGATCTTGAAGTGTAACAGAAATTTTAAAATTTTGTACTGGAATAACAAAAATAGCTATCGTTCGATTTTTAGACCGAATTTCGGGTCGATTAGAAAAATCAGAAACACTTATCCAAAAAAATAAATAAAAGGTTGCCGAAATTAAGTCAGCTACCCTATATTCCAAAAAATTTTCCACAATGAAAAAAATAAGTTGTATTAAAATAGAAACTAATTCTTGCAATAATCAAGAATTTATTAAAAGACTTGGCATTAACAGTTTGTTGGTGCAAACGCAATTTGTTTTTTGTGAAACCTGTTTCAAAATGTCGAATTTCTTATTTACAGATATAAATAACTTTCAAAAAATAAACTCCAATTCCAGAAAGGCTTAACTTTTTTGTTTTAAATTAATACAATATTTTGTTTCAGTTTAACTTGAAGAAGACATATCAATAATAGATATTAATATCTTAATAAAAAACAAAGCAAAAAACAAAATTCACACCATAACATATCACGCCATAATGTTTCACACATTTGGGATAAACTTTATGTGAAAATCTTGAAAGCGTTTGTGAAAGTTAAAAATTTTTAAATTTTGTGAATGAGTTTTCATGTTTTACATGTTATATGAAATCAACTTTCCGAGTGCTTGAAAGCGGATTTGTATTGATTAAACTATTTGTTTTTTCATTGTTGTTATAATTATTTACTTTTTTATCAATTTTTAAGGTTTTAATTCTTCGGTGCAGAAATAATATAAATAATTATAATTAATAAAGAAATTATTTGTGTTTTGTAAATTTCCACCGTGTTTTATATGCATGCATCAATTCGCCGCCGATTTCATTGTCTGGCTCTGCAGCGCTCAGTTTTTTTTTAATTTTTAATTTCAAAACATGCTTATTTTATTTTTTTAGACTATTTTTTGAATTTAAAAAAATTTCTTTACATCCCCCCGACCCCCCCGGGGCCGGCCCGCCATCTTTACTGTTTGAACTCTGAACCCAGGGAGAAATCGTGCCTTTTTCCTGCTCTATTCTCAGAGCATTTTTTAAGTTCAGTTTTAATTAGCAATACAATAATGCTCTTAAGTTTTTATATTTTCTTGTGTTTTATATCTAATAATTAATAAACTTAAAAAAGTACAGATAACCATAAATAAAAAACACGACAGTCAAAACCCTTCAATTTAAAAGAAAATTGTTTAGTCTTAGAAATACAAATAACCATAAATAAACAATATGTCATATTCTGATAACACCACTAATGTTTGTTTACATCGGAATTAATTCATAGTTTGGTTTTTAAAATCACTTTAATGTGGTGCAAGTTTGCTGTTTTTGCAAACGAATGATTAAATAATAAAATAAAATTAAATTAAAATTAAATAAAATAAAATAATAAAATTATTAAATGGATATAATAAACAGTTTTTATAATTACAATATACTTCACAAAAGCAAAGCATACCTTTAAACTAGCAAGATTGATTTAATTTAAACTAACGATATAATCATTAGTTTAGCCAAGAATGCAATGCATTCTTGGTTTAGCTATTAGTTTTTTTTAAATCAAATTAAAACCGTTATTTAAACGCATTCATATGATCTCATTGTTAATTTTAATGCGTTGTTTCTCATATTTTTAACGTTGCTTATGTACCTTTTAAAGAAATTGTTTTGGTTAGTAATGAAATATAAAAAATTGTTAAATGGATATATAAACATTGTTTTTATAATTACAATCAATATAATACACAAAAACTAAGCATTCCGTTATGCTTATTTATTTTTAAGTGAGTCTAACAAAATATAGCCAAGTTTATATGACAATTAAATTATTGTATAAATTACTCATCATTTTTACAAACAATAACTAAAAATCAATAATTTCGTCTGAATGAATTACTTTAAAAGAATCGAGTTTATTAAAAATGCCGGTAGCGAATTGAGCAGGAAGTGAATTCTCCAGGGAGCGAATTGTCCCTAATGAAGTAGGTTTGATAAGATTTGCGTTTATAAAAACTTTCGGGAGCGAATTGTCCCGGGAGCGAATTGTCCCTAATGAAGTTGGTTTGATAAGATTTGCGTTTATAAAAACTCCCGGGAGCGAATTGTCCCGGGAGCGAATTGTCCCCGGAGCGAATTGTCCCGGGAGCGAATTGTCCGGGAGCGAATTGTCCGGGAGCGAATTGGCGGGAGCGAATTGTCCCGGTCCCAACGATGACCATGTGAATTACATAGTAACATTTGAACCCTTTACGACTTTTTATCAAAATTCTATAATGCGCTCTCGTTTTTGATGGTTATTTAGAAGTTTGTAGTTTATTATTTACGCATAAACCTTTTTAGCTGTGGTAGTCATATTTTTTGTCTGTGACTTTGATAATATTTTGTGAAAAATTTACCCAGTTCTTTATTTTTTTAAACTTTCTCTATATACAAGTCAAAAAAGCCACCCCCCTTTTTTTAGAGTTTTAATAAGAGTTTTTGATTGTCTATTAAATTCATTCATAATTTTTTAAAAGATGAATTTTTTCGCCTATGATTCTTTGTAAAGACTACGCAGTTCTTGTTAACTATTTTCAACGATTTTACTTGGAGATATATTGTCAGAGATATTTATATTTTAATATGACAAGCTACGATGTTTACCCCATTTTTTTTTTGAAAAACCAGAGAAACAGAAATTTGGTCGGCTACGGGTACATATTTTAAATAATTTTGTATTTTCGTCTTGCCTTCGTGAAAAGTCCACCAAACTTTGGAAAAGTACTTTCTTTGCATACATAACTTAAAAAAATACAAAACTTCACTGCAAAAAGTAATACCATTATTATTTTAATTTTTTTGTTTTACGTTAAACTTTTTTAGAAATGTTTTTAAAACATTTGAATTACTTAGGGTACAGCTTCAAAGATGCTTAAACTGTAAATGAAGAAGCTCCGGGGTGCCGGTTATTAAAGAAAGTGGAAATATTATACCCTACTTACCATGAGTTTCGAGCAGCTTTACGACGTATAGAATCACTGATTGGCTCCCGACCATTAAAGGCTGGTTCATACTTATGTAAAAACTTCCTTTGAACAAAGTCCAAAGGACGAACAGAGCGTGTAAACGTATGTAAAAACGTCCGTTAGACTTTGTCCAAAGGACGTTTTTACATAAGTATGAACCAGCCTTAACCCTTTGAGATTCTTTCCGCTGCAAATCCGTAGAAGGGATTACGCACCACCGCTGCCCAGTGCTACACGCGGCGTCTCGACGGCAATCAACGCGGAGTTTAACACTGAGCAGCACTGACGCTGAATCCCTTCTACGGATTTGCGCCCGGTTGTTGAACGAAAAAAATCCCAAAAGGTTATTCACCATTTCCTGGGGTTTTTTTGGAAAAAATTGTATAGATATAGGTGGGGGTGTGGGGGAGATAGTGTAGTGGTACTTATACATTCTTAAAAATTTTGAAACTGCTGACACCCCCGTTAAAATTTAAGGCACGCGGACTCCTCTCCCCTCCCACAAATTTGGGCGGTTCCAATTCTAAAAACTATAAAACGGGAAAGTTGAGGTATCCCTCCAAAAAATTTTATGTACCAAACATTTAATCAGAATAATAATGCGAAGTTATATAAATAAGTAAAATAATAAAACAAATTTCAACAATGCAAATTAATAATAAAATTAGAGACAGAATTCGGTGATTAAATAAACTTTGGCACAAAGTTATACAATATATAGAAATGCTTCACATTTAAACTAAAAACAATATTGAACATATGATTACAATAAAAAAAAGCCAAAATGAAGAAATATAAAGCACATTTTGTGGGATTTCTAAGGGCATTGTATCTTACAAAAGTACATATGCACAAAAAAAACCCCATTTTTTGTGCCCAAAAATTAAATCCAACCAAAACAACTCTAGAATAAATTAAGCAGCTTAAAATAAGTATTAATAGTAAGCAATGACTATAATTCGGGAACGGGACACGAGGGTACTGGACACGAGGGTACTGGACACGAGGGTCTGGACCAAGAGGTACTGGACACAGGGCTCTTGGACACGAAGAAGTACTGGGCTTAAAAAAATATGCGATCACCACAACCTCGCAGGTCAAAGCAATTCATTATGCACAGGGGGGGACACGAGGGTACTGGACACGAGGGTACTGACGAGCAAAGACACATAACTTTCCCGCATGAGGCAGTGGGTAAACTTGTCGCATAAGAATAGCTTGTTTTATACTTTGAAAATAATTAACATTACTTAAACTGGCTTTCACAAAAAATTATTGAGAAGAAATTAAACAAAAATAATGATATTCATAACATTAAAACATTTTTATGTTATTTGCCTATATATTTTCACGCATCTTTTAAAATAGGTAATCTAGCTTTGAAAATGCTAGAGAAGCTAGTGAGACAACCGAAATTATAATAAACATTAAGGTTGCATTATGCTTTGATTGTACTGTCAAAACATTTTTGTGGCTTATTTTTAGTGGCGTGTGAGAAACAATAAATTACTAATTGCCTTACAGAAAAATAAGTGCAAAAATAATTATTATTATTAAAAATATTTTTAATAAAAACATAAAAATACTATTAGAAAAGCATTTTTAGTAAAATATTTGCGAAAAAAAAAATTGATTGCCTTTTCTAAAAGTGAAATCAATTACTGGCATTTTTTAAAAGCACACTATTATATACAAATTGTTATGATGAATTCTTTGCTTATTATTTGGTTTTGCTTAGGCTTAGGAAAATAGAAGTTTACTGTGCAATGGTGGGGTTTTTAGCAAAATTTCCAAAGATCCGTAGTTCAGATTATGTTTACTTAAGGCGAATTATATTCTAATTGTAATTGCAAAATCATATTATACATGAAAAAAATTAACAATTTTATGTTTTTCAGGTTTTAAAAGCACATATTGTTTGTTTTATTTAAATGGATCAACATATGTTTAAGTGAATTTCTTTAAGCTTAATTGAACTAAAAATCAACAAGAAGATATTTTTTTACAGTTTCAACCACTTGAATCGTATTTTTGCAGAAGTTATTTTTTCCAAAGGGCTTGAAAAAAATCAATTATTTTTAATCAAAAGTTGATGAAAAGTCTAAATAGAAAACTGACAGCAAAAAAACGGGTGCAATATCAGTTTTGTATTTTCAGACGAAAATATTTTTTAGAAAAAAAGTAAGTTGGATAACACTTATTTTGGTTTTTCTTTTCCTCATGATATGCTTTCTGTTAATCTCTCAGGTTTTTGCAGAGGCCACAGACTAAGAGCCAAGACAACTCCTCTTTATTGTTTACATTAAAAAGGGCTGTTTGAGAACTGTATAATATGTCCATTAAAAAATTTCACTTCAATAGTTATTTTCTCTAAAACTTTGATTGTGAATACATATGCTTAACAGACCAAAATGCCTATTTCAACATGCACTCCAGAAACGGAAACATTTTTAAGGTTTAATATAACGTTAACTGTCTACATCAAATGATTCAAATATCCATTGAGCTGGCATTCATAGATTTTGAATTTACATGCTCTGTGACAAACATCTTTTCTCTTTAGCTCAGTGCCTCATGCAATTCACTAGTGTGCAGTTACCTTATACACAGTACATAGTGCAAGTGCCTTCTGATATAGATACCCTGGTGTGTGCAGTACACTCATGTCCTAGAAATACCTGTAAGTTGATAATGGAATTACAACAACAAAAAAACCTGATAAATAAAACAGTGTACAAATCACTAGCTACCAAAACAAGCTGAATAAACTAAAGAGCAATGGCGTTAATAACATCAACTCAACACTAGACATGCAAGACTATCATTGATAAATGGTAATAATATAAATCAGAAAACTAACATCTAAAACAGAAATGAAATTGAAACCATACAGATCTAGAAAAACATTTAAGGTTATAACGATTTAATCATAATTCGGAAAAATAACCAAGTCAACCACCATAAAACAAATATCAAACTGAATAACTCAAAACAACAGTTAAATCCTAGAGATTTACAGAAAAATAGCAAGTTGTACTAACAATAATATCAGAAAACTGTACACTGTGTAAACTAGAAAATTTTTTTGTCAAGTTTTGATTAAATTGTTTTAATAAACTACATTTATCTACAATTAATTTTTAACCAAACTACATTGGACTTCATGACTGATTTGGTCCTTGATGACCATTCCATTTTAGGATTTTTACAAATATTTGGGCAAAATTTTGAAACTGCATAAGGTTTATGTTACATTAATTTTATTGAAAATATTCAATTCAGTTTATGATTTCAGTTTAATATTCCAACTGTGATGATGCAATGAAGCCATTGAGTTCAGCCTTTTGGCGAATGCTGCAAACAGAAATTTTGATTTTCATTGATTTTTAGTGCTTTTGGGATTTTTGAATCTAGGATATTGATTTTGATTTTATTGATTTTGAAATGGATGAGGTTCTAGTTTGTAGATGTTTCAGGTACAATACACATAGCTATCAGCTTAAAGCTAAACTCTGACCTGCAAAGTTGCAGGTTGATGCTGGTAGAAAACAGTCCTGGAATATGGTCAACTTAAAGAAGTAAATGGGAAGCAGTTTCTAAGATTTGCAACAAAATAAAATAAAACAATAATGTGATGGTTCCTACTAAAATCATTTTTCAAAACTAGCTCTGACTTTGAACAATTGTGAAACTTACCTTGCACACTAGAAGTCCAGTATATCTAAGTGCCTTGGCTGGCAACAATAGGAATAGTACAACTTAGAAGTGAGTGAACAGTTTCTTTATTTTAATTCAACAAAGAAAATTGCAAAGAAAATAAAACAAATAATGTATTAAATAACATCCTGAATACATTTTTGAACTGGCTTATTTAAGTTTTGAGACTCGTCTGAACTTCACATTTTAGCTCAAAGTCCAGTAGTCCCCTTGACTACAAAGCAACATGTAAAATAGTAAACTAGATTAAATGAACAACTTGCTCACTCAACAAAAGAGCATTGTGAGAAGAATATAAACAATAATGTCTAAATCATCCTCTGTAGCTTCAAATAGTTTTCAACTGGCTTCTCTTAGATTTTCAGTAGGCATTATGGACTTTCCCATTTAGCCTAAACACCAAATTATCTAAAGTGCACCTTAGCTCCAACAAGTATAAGAAAAATGGTGTCAATTTAAAGTGACATGATTCTCAGCTACAAAACAAAGATTATAAAAAGAATGAAACAATAATGTCAAATAACATTGTAAAATAGGTTTTGGGACTGTGACTTTAATTTTAATAACTTCATTTAGCCTTTGAAGAAGTTTACAAATCTTGAGTGCACTTCACTCAAAACAATTCAAATAACCAAACTAAAATTTGGATAAA
>JASAMX010016765.1:0-10167 GCA_030248175.1 Microlaimidae sp. YZB2_3
ATATATAACCTTTAATGTTAAATATAATATACGATAGATAACGATACCCATATTATGTGATACGATTTTTGACCTAACTCCGTTTTAAATTTTTGCTTCTGTACGTTACAGATGGATAAATGCATTATCCTATGCAATTCTGTTTTTACCGCGCGCACACAAGAACAGATAATCTTATCTTAGCTTAAAAGTATTAAGCTGTGGCATATACGAGTACGCGTATGTAGTGAATCGTAAACAGTTAATATTGTAGTACCTATGCGATGCCAATGCCACCCATTATTTGACTTACTATGCAGTTTAATACTATCTTTTTGTTTGTCTATACAACTTGTTATGTTAATGCAACGCAGTACTTTGTTTTGTTTGGACTTAGTAACCTATATTATCTTTCGCATTATTTGATAGTTTTGACAGTTTTGTTTTATTTGTATTTTCTTACAAAAATTATTTATAGTATACCCACCTAACTATACCAAAAATATATAATTTACCGAATGATGTACAAGTACAGTACAACTCCTATATAAAAAAATTATATAAGTCAAAATAGGCCATTATACTAAGCCTGCATGAACAATGGCATAGTAGTTAGCCGTTTTAATTCGTTTTAAATCATTTATAATAGCATTTATTGATTTAATATCATCTCATATTATGTACTCGCAAGACAAGCATAGGTGCGCTTGCGCAAGGGGATTATACCCCCCAAAAAATCCCGATTATAGTCGACACCCCCCCCCCTAAAATTTGAGGGTACCCCGGACACCCTCCCCCATAGGTGGGCGTGAGGGAGTTGGGGGGTCATTCCCACAAGCGAGGGGGGGGGGGGAAACCCAAATAGGGGGGGAAAACCGAGAAAACGCAAAAACCAATCTAGCAACAATCATAAGAAAAAAGAAAAACACAAACAAAAAGCCCACACACAAACACAACCCAAAAAAAACAAAAAAAAAACACATCCAAACCTCCCTATAACACAACCAGGGGAAACCCAAAAAAAGAACACAAAACCAAAAACCAAACAACCAACAAAAAAAAAGAAAACAACCAAAAAGCCCAACTAAACACCAAACAACAAAAAAACACAGCCAAAAGAGAGAACCCCACCTTATGAGTGGGGGGGGGGTTAAACCCACTTTAGAATTGGGGGGGGGTTCCCCCCCCCCCCCCCCCCCCGCCCCCCCGAAAAAAAATCCCGACTATAGCCGACACCCCTCCTAAGATTTTTGGGTACCCCGGACACCCCCCACACTAAAATTTGGGGGTCCCAGTACTAAAAACGCAGAAATGGGGTATTTGAGGTATACCCCAAAAAAAATTTTGGGACACCCCCCTCAATTTTCGGGGGTCGGGTATACCCCCCATATCCGGGAGGCTGCCCGCCTATGCCCTCCCCCCTAAAATTTGGAGAAGTCGTTATAATAGCATTTATTGATTTAATTACATCTCATATTATGTACTCGCAAGACAAAATAGGGGGGGCAGGGACCATAGCGGGGGGGGGGTCACCCCCCTACGGGGGGGGGGCCTCTGAGACCTACCCCCCCTAAGGCCCATTCTTTTGACCCCTCCCCCCCAATCGACCCCTTTAACCCATGACCCCCCCCTAAGACCCATTTTTGACCACCCCCCCACCAGACAATGGCAAAAAATGCTTAAGGAAAAAGCCCTTTTTGTTGCATTTTAAGCTTTTTCTTCTAAAAAATTGTCAATTTTGGTCAAAAAAAAGACTCTGGAGGCAGTTACAACCCACCTTAAAGACATTTTTTTTCTTCATTTTAACAAAATTCCGGGGGGTGTGACCCCCACCCTCTCTGGAGGTCAAAAACCTCCACACCCCGGGGAGGGGGTAGACCCCCCCCCTGAGCCGTCGAAGGTCGGTGACCTATGATAGCATTTATTGATTTAATTTCATCTCATATTATGTACTCGCAAGACAAACATAGGTGGGCAGAGCAGGGGGGTCCGGACTCCCCTTGCTTTTTAGGGGGGTATGGTAACCCGAACCTGACAAACTCTAGCTTACCACACCTTGTGAACTTCTAGACAGCTTGTGAACTTGTGTAAAGGTTCAGACCTGTGCACTGCCCCCCGGGGTTTTATTGGTGGCAATTCCGAAATGGGGGGCACGGGAGGCAATAAGACGAGGGGGCAAGCAAAGGAGAAAGAAAAAAAGGAGAAAAAAGAAGACAAAAAGAGGAAAAAAGAAGGTAAAAAGGGACAAAAAAGCGAAAATAAGGTAAAAATAGATTTTAAATGGCTTAAATGCATTGAAATAGGCTAAAAACTGCAAAAACTTAGCGATGATAGTGTCATTATAGGTCAAAAATTGCGCCATAACTTTAGGATACTTTTTCATTTTTGGGCGGGAAGTGGCAATCAAACGGGGAGGGGCAAATCTTGCAATAAAGCAGGCGGGGGGCATTTGCAGACCGTTCACAGGTCGGTCTGAACCTGAAGGTCAAAAAAGGTTTTGGTCAGAAGAACAAAAAGCTTGGTTCAATTGATAGGTGGGCAGCCTCTCAGATTTTGGCGTGGGCGTATACACGACCCTCCAAATTCGGGGGGGGGTGTCCCAAAAATTTCTTTGGAGGTATACCTTAAATAAATACCCCATTTTGGGGGGTGGGGCGGAGCCCCTCCCCCCAAAAAAAAATTTTTTTTGTACTACAATCCGCCCCCCCCCATAAATGAAACCCTGGGTACGCCGCCCCTGGCTATAGGCGGCTGGAAAATTTAGGAGGGGGGAGGTACATTTAAATCAACCAATATGATTGTTTGTTTTGCTTTCTGTGTAGTACTTATTACTTGTAAAAAATATTATACTAACTTTGAAATAACATTAGCATTAGGCAAGATAAATAGCGAGATTGGGGGTCAGTCAATTGTGGTACTAAGATTATAGTTTGGTGCTGAGCGATTAGCGAGGCGCTAGAAAATTTTGAATTTTTAGCCTCTGAAAAACCCCCAAATTTTACTAGCTGGCGACCATTTCGGGGAGGGGGGCAGCTTCCATAGGTGAGAAGGGGGGGGGGAGGCAGGGTGGGGTCCAGACCCCTCTGGGACCCCCCTCCTAGAATTTAAAATTCTATTTACCCGGGGTAACCAACCACCCCCCCTAGCTTCCCCGACCGTGCTCACCTATGGCCGCTTCTCCCCCGCCCAACCACTATCTTTATGTTTCCCCCTGTCCGACCGTTTCGGGTGGGGGGAGCGGCCGCCTCCCCCCATGGTTACGTCCCTGCCTGGTTTTAGTTTTCTTGCCACCGATAGTTTCACTTTCAGATACTGGCAAAATTTTAATAATATTACACAAAGACAAGCATAAGATTTGGTGGTTTTTTTTACACAAATTGGGATTCTTGTGAAATTCTTAGGAATGCGAGAGGAAAAGTGAGAGTTGCGGATATCTTTACGCTTCAAGTTTTTGTCAGAAATATTAATATCTCGACAAGAGAAGAGGGAGAGGAGGGGTTGAACTCGGACTTGGGTTACCTTGACCCAACCCCTCCGCACAGACCCCTCGCAACCCCCTCTCCGTCTGTTCTCGGGGGTGGGAGAGGGGGGAGAGAAAATCCTTTTATCGAGCGAACACAAGAACGTTTACGCGAATGCGGGAAGAGTGACAGGCGGGAATGGAGCTGGGGGTATCTCCCTCCTGCCCGTCCCTGTTGACGAAAAAAGTGTCCAGAGCAAAGTGGAATTCCGCGCGGTTCCGCACTTTTCTAACGAGGCCGTTTTGATGTCCATTCTCTTGTCCGAGAAAAATATGTGAGCACTATTACGGAAAGTGGTTTTTGACTAATGGCCTTACGCTAGTTTTTCTGCGTTTCCTCACCCGTCGGTTTTGTTCGTCGGCGAAATCGAACCGTTCTTCCTCTTCGAGATGTAGTAATATAATAGAAGTTTAAACTATTTTGTAACGAAAGTGAAAAATGTGGAAAAAATATTATTGGACCTGAGGTTTGTTTTTCTAGGAGGAGTTGTCGTTTATTATTTATTATACTCGGTATTTATTAAATGGGCTCAGCTCAGTGGTTTTTCGTTTGAACCGACGCAAAGAACAAGTCGTAATGGTCGCGGTCGGGCACCCGTATTTTATTAATATATATATATATATTATATATATATATATATATATATATATATATATATATATATATATATATATATATATATATATATATATATATATATATACAGACCTGTGCACGGTCCGAAAATTCCCCCCCCCCCCCCGCTTCATTAGAGGATTTGCCCCCCCCCCCGCGGAAAAATAAAAAAAGTACCCAAAAATTATGACGCCATCATCATCGCAAAATTTTTGCAGTTTTTAGCCTATTTCAATGCATTTTAAACCATTTTAGACCTATTTTTACATGGAAGTGATCAGGAAAGTTTCTGTATTAATATTTAAGAAAAAAAAATTTTCTCTCCCAAAATTCAAAAAACTTAAGAGTCCCCCCTTACGAAAAAATCCGGCTTCGCCAGATTACGGGGGGGGGCGATCGCCCCCTCTGGGCACACCACTTTCTGTAAGGTTAAGTAAAGATGGATTTTAATCTATTCTTCGTTTGTGTTTGCAATAAAACAGATAAATTTTCTTGTTATTACTGAATTTAAAATTAAATTTGACAAATTTTTCATTTCATTTCTTTATTTTTTCGTTTGATTGTTTTTCATGTTAATGTTACTTAAAAACGTGCATGTTAGTTTTGTTTTGTTTTGACTATAGCTGCAAGTTGCACGGTATTATAATATAAGCTTATTTAAAAATCGTTACTTGAAAAAATCTAATGCAAAATGGGCATATTTTTCCCCAACAGAATGGTTAAATTAGACGACCGTTTTGTCAGTGAAATATGCTCATTTGTAGCTTTCCAATTCTTTTCTAGATTTTGATACATCTGAAGTAAATTACATCAACAACAGTGCTGATATAGGGTATTAGGGAGGGGGCAATATGGAATATCCATCGCCGGCCCGCTTCAGCTATAAAAAATGTTTCCATGTAAATTATTTTTCCGTATTATGTGCATTATTCGACCTCCATTTTAGGATAGCAATTTTAACAACTTTGTTGGAATATTTGATAAAAAAAGTTTTAATATTTTTTCAATTTTGGTTTTAAAACTTTTATATATGTATTGATTTTAAATTAAAACCCGATGTTTTTGAATAAGAATAAATAAAATAAAACCCAGGTACCATTTTTTTTACTATTTTTGGGCGCAGGGAAAATAGTATTCGATTCATTGCACACTTGCCAGCTTTGTTTCAGGGCAATCAGTGTGACCTTACAGCGTTTTTGTGTAAGCGCAAATTTCCTAAAAAAATTCAATTATTTATTTAACTTTTAACAACAATTAAAGAGGGGGACATTTTTGCACCAACATTTTCTTATGGCACGTATCATCGCATACAAGTTTTTTAACATATCATTTTTTAGGTATAAATAAATACTAATAATTAATATCCAGCTACAGACCTGTTCACGGTTTGAAAATGCCCCTACGCTTTATTGAAGGATTTGCCCCCCCCCCCGTTTTATTGCCCCCCGCGAAACAATGAAAAAGTACCCAAAAATTATAAAGCCATTTTTTACCTATTATGACGCCATCATTGCGAAATTTCTGCAGTTTTTAGCCTATTTCAATGCAATTTAAGCTATTTTAAACCTATTTTTACCTTATTTTCGCTTTTTTTGTCCCTTTTTTTTCCTTTTCCTTTCTTTTTTTTCTTTTTTCTCCTTGTTTTCTCTTTTTTTTCTTTCCCCCCTGCTTGCCCCCCCGTTTTATTGCCCCACCCCGTTTCGAAAAAGTTGCCCCCCCCGTTTTGGAATTGCCCCGCCCATTATAACCCCGGGGTCAGTGTACAGGTCTGCAGCTATATTATATAGTTGGATAAAAATAAGTATTCAAATGAGATATAGAATATTTTAGTATTTTAAGTATAGTTTAAAATACTTTAGTTGAATTTATTGGTGTAATGCTCCATTAAAGTGGAACGATACAGTTGCAAAATTTTTGCCGATTTTCTCCAAAACACGTTTTCGGGGGTCCTGATTACGAATCCGACCTCCGTTTTTTGATTCAACCCCCCGGGGGACGCTAGGGGGGTGCGACCCCCCCATGGGGGGTTCTGACTATATACCAGTTTTACCTCAAAACACGTACTCGGGGTTGAATACAGTATTGAATAATGAACACTTTTTTTAATTAAAAAGTTAAAAATTAAAAAAAATTTTAGGTTAGAAATATTTCCTAAGGGGACTCGAACCTAGAGCTCCAGGATTTTGAGTTGGACGCTCTAACCACTCGGCTACTGCTCCGTCTGATACATTTGTTTAAAAAGGCCTTCTAAACAAACGTTTTTAAATGTAGTTTCCCGACGTCAAATCAAAAAATATAAATGAAAGTTGAGTGATTTGATAGAAATTAGTTTGTTCCCAACTTTTAACACAGCAGTTGGACCATAATTTTGAGCCAGTTTTAAAGTTTTTAACGAAATCTCTACTATCACTTCTTTTTATTTGTTATTTTAACAATTTTAGCAATAAAACGAAATTAAAAAACTTCAATTGTAGGGATTTCGCTAAAAATTTTTGTGGGCATGTACATTTGGTGTATCTAACTTGTGTTATATTTTTATTACGTAATAATAACTCTGGTTCTGTTAAATTGGGAAAAACTGTTTTAAAATGCCTTTTTTCAACGAAACATATCTCGGTGTGAAGTAGTCCACCAAAAATGTTAAGGATACCGAACTGAGCGGAAAAAATACCCTTTCACCCAACATATAGTTTGCATCTGTCCGTCACGTACGGCACGAGTTATATACAAAAAACGACAGGGTTCCTAACTGTATCGTTCCACCTTAAGCAATTATTGTTTATTTATAAAAATAATTCAAATTAGTTCAGAATAGATGCCCTTGGTTTTCTATGGCTTTTTAAGATCGTATCGTTTAATGTCCTTTCAGGCGCACCTATTGAAAGTTTTTCAACACCTTGATTTACAAATGTTTAGTAAAAGAAATTGAAAACAGGCTATTGTGTGATTCGCTCTCATCTGTATTCAGTGTTTTTTTTGCGATTTAGTTTCGATCATTCGCTTTTTAGTGTCGGCAAATAGATTTATTTAAGCCCGAAAATGTCCAATGCGCAGCCTGATTTTTCACGCGTTTCCGCACGGAGCGAGGGTTCATAATATAAACTTTTTTCGCGACTTGCACAAACAATTTTATAATTTGTTAGTTATTGATTTTGTTTAATTTTGTATGTGACATCTTGCTCGTGTTTTTATGCGTTTAAATTTGTAAAAAATAATCGTTTTGGTAGATTAATTTTTTTGAGGAAACAAAATAAAGTTCCATTATAATAGTTAACGCTTTTCTTCGTGATATTTTGACAAAATAAAGTTAGGTATGGCGACCAAAAATTTATAATTTTATTTAATTATATAACCATTTATATATAAATGAATACTGTAAATGATATTTTTTAGTTTCTCATGTGGCCTGTTTTTTTATTCATACGACTCAAATTAAAAAAAAATAATTAAATTTTTGTTTAAAGAAAAAAATATTTATTGTAAAAAAACCAGTCAAAGAAAAATATATATAATCATAGATGAACACGGTCAAAAAGCTAGGGGGGGGGGGTGTTTACCCCGGGTAAATGACATTTTAAAATCTAGGGGGGTCGAACCCCCCTAGCTTTCTAGGAGGGGTCGACCCGGAATGAAAGATTTTGAAACCTAGTAGGGGGTCAGGTGGGGTCCAATTTCCGAAGCAAAATACTTTTAAACCATTAAAGGTTTAATAATAGTTTTTTATAAGATAATACTATATTTTATTGAATAAAGAGCGATATTGAGGTATAAAAAGGGTGTAAAAACATGAATTTGTGTTAAAAATCCTCGTTTTTGGGAGTACTTAAAAAACTTAGCATTAAAAAAAGTACTTAAAATTTTCTCGAGAGGGGAGGTGAAGGGGGTCAGATTTCAAAATCTAAGGGGGGTCAGGGATAAAAAATTCGAAAATTTGGGGGGAGGGAGGGGCCTGGATTTTTTTCTAGGGGGTGTGCAAAATTTCGAAGCTAGGGGGGGTGGAGCCCACTCTACCCCCTTGTTCATCTATGTATATAATGCATTTTTTTAGAATGGTTTTATTTATTTAGTATTAACCTTACTTTCTGATTGAGTGAAGTTTATAACGTTAATAGTGTTCGTTTAGTTGGGATTATCAGCAAAGTAAAGGCATCCCACCCACCTTTCTAAGACCTTATTTTTGGTGTTATAGTTTTGAGATCCAAAATTTACAGAGAGTTTTTGTAGTTTCGATATTTTCCCCTTACATTCTATTTTTAAAATCTACAATGTTGTAAATGTTGTATGATAAATTTCAATATATTATTTTAGTTAAAACATTTCCGCCTGTCTTTCTGCTTTTCTGCTCTTCCAGAGCTTTTAAACGGATGTGCACAGAAAAAGAAGAGCAATAGTAGTTTGTTGACTTATTAGGTATTTACCATATTGTGGAGGAATTACATCGACTCGACTCATTGTCTTACTTTTCATTTCGTGGGTTATTTTTTTATTGGATTATTAAGCTAGATATTTTCTTGAATCGATAACGATATCGAAGAAGAAGAAGACAATAACGGAAGAAGCAATCGGATTCTATAGGAAAAGATGTCCATGAATGGACACCACAATTATCGCGTGAACGGGCACCACGCCCCCGGAGGGGGGCCGACATCTCCACGCCAAAACGGCCATGGGGTTCCTCCACCGGTGAAGCCCAAAACCGCCCCTCCCGGGACCTATGGCGCGGGAAGGTCGGACGCGGGTCTCCAATCGGAGCGTCCGGTGCAGTACGGCTCCGGCTCCGTCGACATGACGGACGAGGAGTACAACGACCCAACGCTGTTCTTCGAGCGTGGCCGGATCAAGCAGCTCCAGGACGAGCGAGTTCATATTCAAAAGAAGACGTTTACCAAATGGTGCAACAGCTTCCTCAATAGGGTAAGCGCGGACGCGGAACTACGATCGGATAACCGTAAGCCGATCGGTCGGAAGCGAGCTTTCGTATCCTCTCCGCTTTGTTTGGTTTGAATTGCAGTTTTTTAGAATTGTATGGATGACCGTCAGTGGCGTGTTCAGGATTTCATTTCAGAGGGGAGGGGCGGTCTGGGGAGGTAAATACTAATCCTGAAGGGAGGTCTTGGGGGCGGCATCCCCCCAGAAGTGGGGTTCTGGGAAGGGGGGGGGGGCGGGAGCCCCCAGTGGGATCAAGAGGCAGAATTCCTTGTCAGGGGGGTCCGGGGGGTAGAATGCCCTCTGGGGAAAAAATTTTTTAATATAAGGCGCTAAAAAACACTAGAAATTTGAATTTCAGATGATATTTATTACAAAATTTAGGGTTTTTTAATGCTTTTGCATTTAAAACATGTGTTTAAAACGTTAATAAAAGGTTAATAGTGTTTATAAGTAGTTTTATTGAACATGTATGCCTTATATATTGAACGGCATCATTAATTTGAAATCGAAAAACTAAGATAAATTGTCAATTTAAACTACCCGCGAAGCGGGGAAAATTTGGTTTTTGGACTGTTAATAAGCTTTTGAAAGGCATCAGGAAAGTTTCTATATTAATATTAAAGAAAAATTTTTTTCTCTCTTGAAATTTAAAAAAAATCCGCCGGATTTCGGGGGGAGGGGGGAGGGTGGCGGCCCCATCGCCCCTCCCTGGACACGCCACTGGTGATCGAAACTTTATTGCCGTATTTTTTAGTCTGGGGAATCGACGTGACCAGGCCTTTATTATACAGAAAAACGATCATAGATGAACAAGGGGGGAGGGGTAGGGTTGTTATTGCATTACCTGAAACCTGTCTTCCCTATGCAGATTATGCAAAGAGCAGGCGCTAAGACAAGCCCAGACAAGCTAGGTGTAAGGTAAGGTCCACTTCCCCGTTTAGCCTCGAAATTTTGGGCCCCCCTCCCCAAGAAAAAATCCAGGAGCCCCCTCCCCTCCCCTAAAATTTTCGAATTTTTTACCGCTGAGCCCTGACCCCCCTCTAGATTTTGAAATCTAACCTCCCCCTCTCCTCTCGGGAAAATTTTAAGTACTTTTTTGTACTCAATTTTCTTCCAAAAACGT
>JASAMX010016767.1:0-46382 GCA_030248175.1 Microlaimidae sp. YZB2_3
TTTGAAACATTTGAAAAATAAAATTTTAAATCAATATGCCTAATTAATATCTATATACTGGTAATATAACATATTGGTGTAAAAAAACAAACACCTTGCTTTTGACGTTTGGAGCATCAAGATAAAAAAAAATTTACGGAAACTAAATATTAAACATTTATAATATTATGAAGGGTAGTCGAAACTGAGCCCTTGGGGGATACCCGCACGCGGCCAAGTTGTTTTCGTATTCGGCGAAAAATACCCCTTACTATTTTTACACTAAAAAGGGGGAGATCTAAGGCGTTACCTTCGTTAGGCCAAAAATTTAGCGGGGCTTGTCATAAACAAATGCACAAACACAGATACATAAGCATGGAGCACATGGAGATCTTTCCATACTTTTTCATGAGAATATTTCTTTTAAATTTAATTCGTATATTTATAAATTTAAAGCTGCAATATACTAATTTGTGTTTTGGGGTATTTTCTGTTTTTTAATTAATATTATCAAGAATATTGTGGTTACTACGGCAAAATGAGCCGCTGTCAATATAAAATACACGTGACTGTGAGAGTAGTGACTATGGTGCTGTATAAATTTTAAAATAAGTCACAGTCACAAATATTTTATACGAATTAAAGCTCATTTTGCTGTAGTAACGACGATATATAAAACAAGAGAATGTCCTACTGTACACTGAATTTCTGCACAAAATTGTGCTTGAAAAGTCGCACATGCAAAAGTGTCTTTTTTAAGTTGTGCAAAAATAATCGCAGTGCGAAAAGCAGCACAATTTTTTTGCAAGAAAACAAACACTGCGTTAAAAATCGCTACCCGGGAAAACTAGCAGAAAATGGCGCATTTGTGTGGAAAAAATCGCACTAAGTTGTGCATGTGCGACTTTTCTAGCAAAATTTTGGTCAAAAATTTAATGTACAGTCGGACATTGTCTTGTGTTATTTTCTTGTTATTACTCCATTTACCAGGTCACACTGAAAAAAATTTATATTACATCAAAAATAAATTTGCAACGGTTAACGAGTTATCAACAAGATTACCGCTTGAATAAAATAGTTTTGGTTTTTTATACGTTTTTTAAAAAAAAAACTCCACCGAACGGATATTAATAAAATCTAACAGAAAGTACGCTAGATTACCAAAACGCTTAAAAGTGCGTTACCGACCGAGACGAACGTTTTGTCTTCGATTTTGATAATTTTTTGTGAAAACCTTACCCCTGCCCCCGATAGCCCACACATATTTTTGCATCAAAATATCACCAGTAGTTCAGTAGATATGACCCTCCAAAAATGGCGTTTTCCAAAAAAGGCTCTGCTAATGTGTGCTAATGTAATTTTTAACTAATGTTAATGCTAATACTAACTAATGCTAATGTAATTTTTTTCCAAAAATGGCGTTTTCCAAAAAAAGGCTCTGCTAATGTGTGCTTATGTAATTTTTAACTAAAAAAAAACAGGTTTTTACCGCTAAAAACATTAGGTAATACGTTATTAGGCCACAAACAGTGTATTATACAGCTTTATCTACGTTTATCCCTGCTTTTTTAACGTTTTCAAAAATTAAAGGGGGCCCCGCCCCCTCCCCCCCCCCAAAATTTCGGGGGGAGCCCCACCCTCCCGAAATTTTTTTGTACTACAATCCGCACCTCCCTTCCAAAAAATGAAACCCTGGGTCCGTCCCTGAAAAATTTGTAAAAAACACCATGCATCATTTTGGTACTTGGTGTTTTTAAAAGGCGTTATTCTATTCAAGACTTTTCGGAATAAAAACAAATTTAAAAATAAAGCTTTTTGGTAACCTATCGTATTTTCTGTACTGTTTTATTAATATAAGTTTATAAATTGTTTTGTTTTTTTAAATTAGCGTATAAAAAACTTCTATTTTAACCAAGCAGTAGTGTTGTTAATAACTTGTTAGCCGATAAGAATTATTAATTTTAGGTGTAATTATGTAAATTTTTTGGGTGTGACCGGATACATTCGATTAGTATTAATTAAAAAGCAATAAAAATACACCATAAATTAGTATACTGCACCTTTTATAAAAAAATCTTTACATAGGCAGCTAATGGTTTTTTGTTTGTTGTATCCTGTGATAATGGAAAAGTGGTATATGTGGCAGATTCAATATTGCCTGTCCTAAATGTTTCTCAGGTAAGTGTTATTTATAAAAATATGTTTGATTTTTTAAAACTCGCATTTGCTAACCTCTATAAATTTTTATTTGTGGAGTTCGAAGCCAAACTAATAATTAAATTTGTTTTAACATGCCAAAAGGTCATTCCGGACACTCCCTAGAACGTTGAATAGTAAACCAGTTGTAATGCAAAGGAAAAAAACCCTTTTTCACATTACAATAATTTTTTTTTTAAAATTATTATAAATATAGAGTATTATAATATTTTAAAATATCCGAACGACGAAAATCAATTAACTGATTAAAAGCAGGAAACAAAATGCTGTTTGCAAAATGAGGTTTTTCTTTTGAATCTATATCAATTTAGAAAAAAATTATAAAAAATCAACATGATGGTCTGGTTGGTTAGTTAAAGATAAATTCTATCAGGGTGAAATTGACTAGGTGGTAAAGTTCTTCAAGAAAATATCACGTGGAGAGAAACACCTCGCGACTAAAAAAATGTTAAACATCCCCGGAAACCCTTTTTTTTTTTTTTTTTCCTAAGGTTATTCTTTATATCTTCCTGACGGCGAGCCGTTACGCCTTGAATTTCAGCCTGAAAGATTTTAACTTTAGTTAGCATAGCCAGTTGGTCTGGTCGGTCACTTACATAACGAGATAAACAAAAATCCCGTATTTAATCTTAAAAACGCTTGCACAACATTATTATGTGTTTTGTAAGCAGGTTTTATATGTTTTTTAAACACAAGAGATATTAATGGTCTTCTAAAAATTCTAAATTGTCATATAAATAAACTATCCGGAGCCTTAAATTTCACCTAATTTATTTTAAATCCACGTCTCGTTGCATTTTGGTTACGTTATCTCCTAATTTTTATGGAAATAATTCTATAAATTTCGAATTTATTACGTAGATGAACAAAGCTAACTTTTCCTCTGCATTGCAAGTATTTTAGCTACTGAATGCTGTGTAGTAAATATTTTCGTGGGGTGTAAAACATTTTCCTTAAAATTTAATTTTTGATAATAATTATTTCAACCATTTTATCTATGTTAGCAGTTTATAATCGTGATATTTTGGCCTTATTAACACTCATAAAATATTTTTAGACACAATGCTATATTTTGTAAGATCTCGTATGTCGAAAATGGCGATTTTCCATACTTAAGAAGATTGTTCGAAGAGACCTTAAATAATACCTTCTTTTGTGATAAAACACTGTTGCAGTGCTTTGCTTTTTTGTATACAATCATAAGACTTTTGTACAAATTTACTTAATTATTAAAGCTTTTTCGACATTATATTTTTATTGTATATTTATAGGCTGAATGGCTGGGCCGTAGTATATTCGAGTTGATTCATCCCGAAGACGTTGAAAAATTACGTGAACAATTAGCTTCCAATGATAACAGCGCCCTAAGTAGAATCCTTGATCTCAAAAGTAAACTAACTTAAGTTTATTTTGTAATTTTATTTAGGATAAGCCCAACATTCCCATCCGTAAAAATCTTCACTATTTTAGATATTCGTATCCGATCCGTTGATTTTAAAGTCACATTCGCAGGTTTTTTAACTCACATTCATTGGTAGATTTTTGTATTATTTATTTTTTCTTCTAAATTTGGGTATTGGGCCATTTCCCTTAGTTTTGTCAAGTATTTATAACAAGTCTCTGAGGTGGCATCCACTTTAGTATTATTATACATAATATTTTGTGGGTGTTACGTTACCATATAATTATGCATTATTTGTGGTTGCCACATCTTCTATGCTGGTACATAGAGAGGTAAGACAGATCACAAGTTACCTAATACCTAAATTTTTATCACCCCACAAAATAAAGTTTTAAGGTCTGAATGACTGTTTTAGCAACCGAAAAGCTTAAAAAGCAATATAAATGTTTTAAAACTTGCGTTTTTTACCATTTTTTTAATTAAAAAAACAATGGGAAAACGTACTTAAGAAATAAAAACAATATAGTAAGAATTCATCAATTAGAAATCCGCATCCGCTGATTTTTGTTTCCGAAAATTCGCATTCGTGGATGTGAGAAAATTACATCCGGGCATATCCCTAGTTGTAATAGAAGTCATGACAAAAAATTAGGCCTTAATAATCTCTTCTCTTGACGTAAATCGTGTTTTTTGGATAAGTTTGGAAAAACAATATTAAACCTCGAAATATATAAATGGCTATTTTGTTTGTGCGAGTATATTTGTTTCCTTTAAAGTCAAATTATTTACATAATATTAAAGATGTTTATAGTCAATAAAACTTAGGAGGTTATATCTTGATACAAACAAAGTGTAGTTTTATATAGAAATTATATGTCTGAAGCTAAATTTTATATAGCTGCAAATCTTTCTACATGAATTTTAGTATTGTAATTTTTTTTGGTTTCCTAGAGAGTGCATTATTGTTATGCAGTACAGACATTATAGGCTAATTGAACAAAGATGTTCGATTATGTATTGCCGTAATACTGTACAAATTCCTAAAACCTGGGGCAATGTTCAAAAAGTCGTGTGATTTTAGCTGGAACGGTGAAAAAAGAGAGTCATCAGACGTCATTGCGTTTGCATATGAGTTCCAGGCGTGGCTTCATTTGCCGGATGCGACTAGGCCAAGCTAATCCCGGTATGGGGCCCTTGCACCGACTCAGAAACCGCCGCCCAATCTTCACCCACAGCGGCCATCAGTACGCCGTCGTCCACTGCACCGGATACGTCAAGAATTGTCCGCCCGCTGGTATACTTTTTATAACCTAAATCCACCTATTTTACAACATCCGCATGGCCGATCGATTTTTAATTCTATATTCACTTCGGGTTACTCTATTTTATTCAAATCGTATTCAACTACTACTTTACAAACTTCTGATTTGCAGGTATTGAGAGTGGTGCAAGCGGTCCGCAGGCCGGTGGTAGTGGAGGAAGTTTCTTAGTGGCCATCGGTCGTCTGCAGGTAACCAGTATGCCCACCTGCAGCGACCTCTCCCATCCGCCCTCCGAGTTCGTCACCAGACACTCACAAGATGGAAAATTCTCCTTTGTCGACCAACGGTAAGTTTGACCATTTAGACCATTTAAAAAATTATTGTGCAGTTTTCCCATTGGGTTGTATGTAAGTGATGTCTTACAAACACTTGCTATATGTCTGCTCCGCCTATTTTGCGTATGTGAAAAAACTCATTTTTGCGAATGTAAAACCCAAAATGCCACCTCTAAAACGATGTTTTTTCTTTGTCTGGCAGCACCAGAGCACTGCCCCCCCCCGGGGAAAGGGGGGGGGGGCAAAAAGGGGGGGACGGGGGGAAGAAAGGGGGGGGCAAAAAAGGGGGGCAAGAGGGGGAAAAGAAAAAAGAGAAAAAAAGGAGAAAAAAGAAGGGAAAAGGGAAAAAAGGGACAAAAAAAGGAAAAAAGGAAAAAAGGAAAAGGAAAAAAGAAAAGGAAAAAGAAAAAACGAGAGGGAAAGGCAAAAAGGCAAAGGGCTCATTGGGCGGGGGGCAAAAAACGGGGGGGGCAAACCCCAAAAAACGGGCATTTACTGTGATTGCACACCAAGGTTGCTTTTGGAGGTAATAAGTTTAATTGTCGTATCTCTTGTTTAAATTTTTAACGCCTGGGTTATATTGCTTCTACTTTTTGTGGTCACATTAACATGCAAATACTAAATCATAGAATAGATAATTATACCATCAATATTTGGTAAACTGAGTCGCAGATACAGTAATAGAAATAATGAAATATATAAAAATAAAATAATGGAATGTAAAACGAGAATATTGAATTGTTTAACCCCATAAAGTTTGGAATTTATATTTTATATTATGATATAAAATAAAATATTATATAACTTTTGGAAGAAATTTATATTACAACAACTTTTAAACAAACAAAAAAACTAACGTATTTTAAAATTTTTAGTGTTACAACCTTTTTGGCATTCAAGCCACAAGACTTGTTAGGTCAATTATGGTGGGAAATGGTACACCCTGAAGATCAGAATCAACTTAGAGAAATGTTTGACCAAGGTATTGCTAAAACTGTTATTGACATATTGTAAAAACAAGGCCATATGGTTCTTACTAAATTGTTAGTAAACCGAATCGCTTACTGTAATAGTTTCATAGTTTGCAAAATTTCCGAATTATTAAAATAAATTTTTAGTGATAAAAATGAAAGATCAGTCGCTGACATTTACCTATCGTATGCGTACAAAAACTGGTGATTATATGCCTATAAGAACTACTGCCTACGTTTTTCTCAATCCATACTCGGAAGAATTTGAGTACGTCGTCGCTACGAATTCTCCAAACGCTCTCAAGTAAGTTTGCAATTCTTCTTCTGAATTTTTTTAATATTTAAATTTGATTTTCAATTTATAAATGCAAAATAATGAAATTGTTTTGGAAAATAGTGACTCAGAAAAACCGACTCAATACTTTTTATATCACACTGTGAATTTTGCTATAAAAATATAAAAATTTCACATAATAAAATTTTTTGCTTTTATTTTTTTATTTTGATTTTCTTGTTATAACTAAGACGCATTCATAAAAAGAACTAATTTTTCAATGGTTTTTACTGAAAAAAAAAAACGCCAGCAGTAAATTACCGCTGAGAAATGTGTGTTGTTTTTTTTCTCGTTTCCCATCCAAAATAATACCTTTTTCTATTGTTATGCCATTTATTATAGTACGGTAAAATAAAAGTTGAAATATTTGTTTCAGAACAGCTTCCAACCACACAGCGCCGGGCGCGGCGGAGAGTTTACCGACGAGTCCTGAGTCCTACGCCAGTTTCGGGAGCAGCGGCTCCACCGCCCACAACTGGAGCCACCCCAGCATGGACCAGGCACCCCAGTATCAAGACCCAAACTATCAGAGACTCCCGAGTAAGAGAACTTTAATTTTTATAATTATTCTAAAATGAAATGCCATCAGGAAGCGTCAATCAAAAGACGAATGTTTTTTTGCCGAAACCTCTTTAAAATTTTATTTTAAAATAACTTGAGCAATTTTTAAACGGCGCTAAATTTTCAATAATACTTTAAAACAACAAGCTTTTATTGATTTTGGTCCATAAATAATCAATTTTTATATTTAAACAAGCGCCAAGTAGGTCATTTCTAACGATTTGGAATATCTAAAACATTATTGTAACTAAAAAAGCCCTTAAAATTGTAAATAAAGCGCTGTTTGTTGGCTTATTTGTAATTTAAATTTATTCTAATATTTTAAATTCTGTTTAGATACAGAAATACTCGTAATTTATTCTTGTTTATTGCATTACTTTTTAACATTGTTGTAATGAAAAAAATAACTTTCATCTTATTAAAAACACAAATTGCTAATCTACTTATGTTTTTGCAATACAGCTTTTGGAACATTCTTTACTTACAGTTTTTATACTTTTTTGTACTACAAAATATAACCTTCTTAAGTTTCACTACACTTAGCTAAATTATAAGGCATTATTATAATACGTAATCTATAAATAGACACGCCCCCCCCCCCCCCGCAAAAAAAAAGACCACGCCCCCCCGCCCCGCGCCCCCCCCCCCCCCCCCCCCCCCCCCCCCCCCCCCCCCCCCCCCGCCCCCCCGCGCCCCCCCCGCCCCCCCCGCCCAACTATAGTGTACATGGTTTTGAAAATTAATATAAATAAAATGCTTAATTGGTAAATAATTTATTGTGACTAAAATGATTGTTATTATAGCAAATAGTCAAGGATTTGTTTCGCCAAATGGAAACGGAGCAGAGTTCTCCAATCACATTTACCCGGTGACCCAAGCAGAGAGCCATTCCACCGCCTGGTCGGATCGGCAATTTACTAACAAGGTAGATTTACAGTCATTTTAACATTTCTAAGTGTATTGCGCAAACTCACTCCAAAAAAACGGTATTTCTAAGTTAAAGTTAATTCGCAAGCGCATTGTTTTGAACTTTCAATTTTCCGATATTTAATAGAAAAAAAATGAGTAACAACCGGAATTTTAGTTTAAAACGTTCTTTTTTTAAATAAAAACACACGCTTAGACCTTAAAACTTTAGTTTGTGTTGATTGTCTTTACTGAAGATATATTTAGGTGCAGGAAACGTACCCCGGTGCAGGAATGAGTGGATCTGGTCAACCGACAGTATGGTCTGCTGTCTCAACGGCCTCTTGGAATCAGCAAAGCAGCTAAACTGCTTATTATAATTTTTATTCGTTTTACCGTATTCTTTTAATAATTTAAACAGTTATACTAATGGCAGCCGAAAATATTTATGATAATTTAGCTTTTTCGTGATTGTCATTAAAACTGTTTAAAAATTATAATTGGATTTTGTAAAATTCTTTAGTGATAACTTTGGTCTTTGCACAAGCTAATAAAAAAACTACAATGATAAACCAATGAGTTTTAAATATATTCATAGTAAGAGAATTTTTTGTATAAGGAAGTATTTGGGGAATTCGAAGCCGATTATTAAAGAGATTTTTTTAACCGCCATTTTTACCATCTCCCAGTCGCTAACAATTGTATTAATTTTTGTAACACAATATCAAAAAATAAAGGGGGAGCCTTAAATTCATACCTAAATTAATAAACAAGACAAAACATAAACCCTAAATTCCAGCTACGAGCATAATGAAAGATATAAATTCAATCCAGCCGCGGCCACAAATTGTGAACAAAGTGATCCCAAGACTCCGGGAATCAGTATTGCATTTTTGTTTTAGGGTTCGCGTTAAATACATTGATATTGTTATGTACATTAAGTACAAAATACTTTTATTATAAAGAAAGCTTTCGTTATTTCATACTATTAGTGATTTTTAGGTTGATTGATACATTTGTCAAAATTATAACAGGTGTTTTGTATGATAGTAAGGCGGCTTGTAGGTTTTGTTAATTTTTTCCGTTCTCCCTAAAACTGATTTGATTTGGAAGTCTTTAGTAAAAAATGCCGCTTATTTTAATGAGTTAGTGGATAGCTAATAACTTAAGTTGAAAGTTGTTCACAACACAAATTTTTGTGTATAATTCTAAATAAATTTTAATGTTATTTGTATTATAAAACTTTGTATTTGCGACCAAATATTATGATTTAAAACCCTAAAAATCAAAATTTACATATTCGACCATTTTTCTATATTTTATAGGCAAATTATTATTTTCAAAATTGATTAGTATGTAATTTAAACAATTTTTTTAAAATTTTTGTTTAACTCATGTTATTAGAAATATAAACGGTATAAACGACCTCCAAATTTTAGAAGAAAGAGTGCCGGGAACTTTGACAATTACTGTAATATTTCCTAAATTACAGTATTTTGCAAGTTTTATAATATCTGTTTGATAATATGTTCGTGTTTGGCAGTTTCTTTGGTGTAGCGGGTCTACGTTTGTCTTTGGTTTGTTTGAAATTAATTAAAATTTTTGTTTTTCAAAACTTTTTTTTACCATTGATAAATCCTATTATTTTTCATATTAAATGTTTTGTCCTAATAATATTTTTCAGCGCGCCATAATTAATCACATGTAGTTCTTTCGTTTTAGCCACCTTTTTTGCTGGTGGTTTTAGAGTGTTTTATGATTTTATCAATAACAAAAGTTTATTTTTAAATTTACTGTTTTTAGAAAATGAACCCATACTAAATGCATGCAACTTCATGCTATTTCTATGACTCGAATGTTATACAGGTTCAAGGTGATGTTTTGTCTCAAAACATCAAAAAATGTGTAGGCATTTGAAAATATATTTTTATTTTTATAAGTAAAAATACTGTTTTAAATAAAATTAACTTACTTATAAAATTCGTAAATAAAAGTTCAATGTTTATAAATTAAAGTTTTGAAATGTTTTGTTTTGAGTTTTTCAGAGAAATAGATACATTTGTTTCTCAGGCCGTAAAGTGTGTATTTGTCAATTGTATATAGTTTTGTTATTGTAGGGTAGCTGACTTAATTTCGGCTCGGCCACCTTTTTTTTATTTTTTTGGAAAAGTTTTTTCTGATTTTTCCAATCGACCCAAAATTTGGTCTAAAAATCAAACGAAAGCTATTTTTGTTCTTCCAGCGCAAACTTTTAAAATTTCTGTTACACTTAAAGATCAGTGGAGGTTTAAAGTTTTCTTTTTATAGTGGCTAAAAATAAAGCGCGAGCCATTAACTTCGGCCACCTAGAAAAAACTGGCTATAACTATTTCCAAAACGAACAATAAAAATTATTCAAAGTTGAAAATTTATCTTAGGTATTGTTCTTGCTACATATAACTTAATTTTTTCCCGTTTGCAAACTTTAATAGTTATTAGCAAGACTTTAAATAATTATGTCAAAACCTTAAAAAAACAAGTTTTAATAACATGTATTTTTTGTTGAATTTTTATTTTTGGCCTAAAAAACGTCAAAAAAGTAAAATGAGAAAAAAATTCTTTATAAATAAGTAGTGCGATGATATTTAAAAACAGCAAAAAATGGCCAGTTCTTTAACCTAAATTGTAAGGCGGCCGAAATTAACGGAATCTTAAAATGCGCTGTTAGTTAAACGAATTGCAAAGTGATTTTGAAGAAAATATCAAAACATGAAAATTAACAATTTTGAGTCTTAAAAAGAAGGTATTTAAAGGTTATATGGTGCTTTGTTTTTATTTGATGCAGGTTAAACACAAAGCAAAAATTAAAAAAATCACAAATAATTCACTTTTTGTATGGAAATGTTGATAATTCAGAATAAAAAAAAACTTTTGCAAAAACACTTTATTCAACATTCATCTAGTTGATTTTGCGCTAGTTCTTTTGTGTTTTAAAAAAGCCAATTTTCTAACACCCTAAATTGGTGGCTGAAATTAAGGCCTGGCCGAAATTAAGTCAGATGCCCTACATAATATTAAGTTGAATGTTTTGTCGACTTTGACTTTTTTGGTTATTTGTGATTTAAATAGGAATAAATGCAAACAATTTCGCAAATAAGCCCATGCATAGTAATCTTTCGTGCACTCGTGAATTGAATATAAATTATTTTAATTTTGCTTTTGTCGCCGCTGTTAAATTATTGCTTTATAGAAGCTACTGTGCATCATTATTACTATTATCATTATTTAAGTATATAAAAATGGGCTCTATGAGATTTTGAATAAAGGTAATTTAATTTGTGCAACATATTACCTCAATAACATTATGATATCTGGCTACCCTCCAAAGCCATAAGCATTTTTTAAACAGAAACCTAAATACATTGATTGTAGATTGATGTCAATTTTTTGAATCTATGAATGTATTAGGTGAACTGTATTTAACGAATCATTTGATAATTTATTAAAATATTAATTAGCAATGTTTATATTAGTCTTGTAAAAAGTTACTTTTAGGACTGGTTCATACTTATGTAAAAACGTCCTTTGGACAAAGTCCAAAGGACAAATACAGCGTATAAACGTATGTAAAAACGTCCTTTGGACTTTGTCCAAAAGACGTTTTTACATAAGTATGAATCAGCCTTTACTCGAGTTTTGACATTTTAATTATTTTACTCTTGTGTTTTTTGCTAAAACCTAAAATAGTAAAAATCAAGTGGAAACCACGGGGCCTATGAAAAAATAAGGGGCAGGAAAAAGGTGAAAAGTGCCTAACACGCTAAAAGTCATATGTTTAGAATAAAAGACTGCAGAATAAAAGTTACACAAAAAATTAGCAACAAAACGTGGAGTTCTCGGGGCTCCAAACATATGTCCTTAACTCCGTAGGTCCAAAAATCAAAGTTAAGTTTTGGAGCGTTGGGAAACATTACATATACTGAAAGATTTGATAGGTCTATTAAAAGTAGAGAGGTTCCCCAGAGCTTTGAAGCGGGTTCCGCTTTTAGGACCTCCGGAGCAATCCCCGGAGCTCCGCCCTATTTTTTAGAGTGATGGCATTAATTATTTTGTCAAAAAATTTTTTGTGAACTAAATTTTTTTTCCAAAACTTATTTAAAACAATAAAAATAGTCTTACAAATACAGTAGAGTCGTTATATTTCAGATTCAGTTCAAAACATTTACAGTGAAACTTTACCAGTTTAGTCTTTTTTCATTTCATTTCATTCCAATACACCACATTTAATTCTGTCATTTGATAAATTTTCGATGTTTTCTTTTTTTTCATTCCATTTCACTCAATTATATATTTTCTTCGAGATATCGCTTTTTTAGTTACGAATTTTATCACTAAAGTTTGCGCCAACACTTCCTGCATAATATTACGGTAATTGGTATTACATCAAAGTACACCTCGTGGTTTTTGGTGTTTGGTATTGGTGTGTGGTGCATTTTGTGCTATAACGCCCTAACCTAATAACTCCTTTAATATGGAATCGATTTGCTTCAAATTTAGAATATAAGTTCCTTTGGACCTAAGTTACAAAATTTCCAAACTTTAGCCGGATCCGTTCAGTATTAAAAAACCTTTTTATATTTGTGACGAGACAGTGCTCCTTTAAATTGTATTTCAAGCTTAAATAAGATTTAAATCGCTCATTTAAGGGACGGAGCTCCAGCTCCCTGCGTTTTAAATGGCCGGAGCTCCGGAGCATGATATTGGAGGATAGGAACATCACTAATTAAACGCCGCGAGTAAGACAAAAGTTGAAACTTATTCTGTACGGCATTGTTAAAGCTTTCGAATTCGCCAATACTCATTTTTAGTAGTAATTGTAAAACATAAAAAGGCAAATATAGCAAATACTTCAAAATGATAAATAACTAATAAGAAATATACTTGAAAGGAAACTATTCCGGTAAGGACGGATCTTAAACTTGCCTCCGAAAAACTAAGGCAAGTAGGAGGTAGGTAAAACTGCCTTGGATTGGAGGCAGTTGAGAGGCAGATAAAACTCAGAGGTAGGTGAAGGCAGGTATAAATGCCTTGGAGGGAGGTGGTCTAGCCTCCTATATTGAAGCATATAAAGGTTAGGAGACAGCTAAAACTGGCTTGGATGCAAGTAGAAGCAGAGCAGAAGGCAGGATGGAGGGAGATAAATTTAGCATAAAGGCAGGAAGTAGCAAAATTTCGGATGGGAGCAGGTAGGAGGCAGGTAAAAACCGTTTTCCCCAATTGAGGCACCCCGTCCTTACCGGGCTATGAAAAATAAAATATAAAAAAGTACTGAAAATTATTTTATTTTTCATAGTTTCCTTTTTAGTATATTTCTAAGCTGTAATATTTATTTTATTATAATGTCGAAATATTTTCTTATATTTGCGCCTTTTAGAATGTTTTTCTATAAATAACTAATGACTCAACATAAGTACTGGCGTACTCGAAAGCATTAATAATGTTGTACGGAATGGTTTTGTCCTCGCAGCTATAAGATTAAAATTCCTCAAGAATAAGTCACTCGCAGCGCTATTGACAGCTATTTTAAATACACATTTTAAGTCCCACACAGAAACACATGCAAATTTAAAATTTTAATATTTTTGCTTAAATATTATGGCCAAAATTAAGCATGTGCATCAATCAATAATTTTGAATTTATTGTATTCTAGTTCTTATATATCTTTTACTTTTAATATTAATTTTAGGCTAGTTTAAAACCACAAATGGTTGGGTTTTTCAATTCAATACAAAACCCTTTATTCAAAAATTTTTTATTCAAAATAAAAAAAATATGTTAATAAAACAATAAAGTCACAACAACATTCGGTTTAAAGCATACATGAGCACGGGGGGTTAACCATACATGAGCACGGGGGGGTTAACCCCCTAAATTCTGAGAAGGGGGGTTTAACCCCCCACTCAGAAGTGGGGGGGGGAATTAACTCCCCCGCCCCCCCCCCTCCCCAGTTTTGAAAAAATGAAGAAAAAATGTCTTTAAAATGACTTCTAACTGCCTTCAAACTTAAGTTTTGAGGTCAAAATGAATGTTTTAAGCAATAAAAAGCTCAAAAATGCAATAAAAAGGGCTTTTTGACCTAAAATTAGCATTTTTTACCTATTTTTCTTTCAAAATCGAAAAGCTATATGGGTAAAATGCACTCCAGAACAAAAAAAACGATATGGGTATTTTGCGTTTCTCAGATTTTAACCCCCCCTACTTTGGGGTTTAACCCCCCACTCCGGGCCAATTTGCCCATGTATGGGGTAAACCCCCCTTCTAAATTCTGAGAAGAGGGTTTAACCCCCCCACTCAGAAGTGAGGGGGGGGAGAAAAGGTTAACCCCTCAATTTTGGAAAAATGAAGAAAAAAAATGTTTTTAAAATGACTTCTAACTGCCTCCAAACTTAAGTTTTGAGGTCAAAATGAATGTTTTAAGCAGTAAAAAGCTCAAAAATTCAATAAAAAGGTCTTTTTGACCTAAAATTAGCGTTTTTTACCTATTTTTCCTGCAAAATCGAAAAACTATATGGGTAAAATGCACTCCAGAAAAAAAAACGATATGGGTATTTTGCGTTTCTCGGATTTTAACCCCCCCCCCCCTAATTTGGGGTTTAACCCCCAAATCCGGACCAACTTGCCCATGTATAGTTTAAACTCTTCCTCTAATTACCTTTTTCCCGGTTACCTCAGTAAATACTTGTTGTGGTATCTTCGTCCAACCATTGTGGTATGTAAATTTCACCGCGGTTAGCCTCACGTATTACCTAGGTATACCTCAGTGGTACGTACTACTTTATGCGTGATTAGTAAAAATCAAAATGATTAAAGCTGTACGCTAGCAATATGCAATTTTTATTCATGGATACAGTGTGTTAGATACCACCTAGGTACGACCTTGGTGATACGTAAAGTTTACCGCGGTTAAGTTTAAGTCTATGGCTAGACAAAGACACCACCACCGTGAAATGAAAGTTTTACCCCGGTGGTACCAAGGTTTCACCGTCTTAACTGGAGAAAAAGCAATCACGAAAACTGGTTAATACAAGTCTTCTCCAGTTATACATTTTATGAGATGTGCAACACAGAAACATGCATACGCCAAGAAGAATATATTGCATATGAACAGTTTTGTATACCTTATAAATATAGCTAGGGTTAATTAGCCCAAGAAACTACAAGGAAGTGTTAATATCAACCATGATTAGAGTTTTTTGGCCAATTTCAATATTGCAAATAGTAACTCTACGTTTTTACTTAAAAAACAAATTTAAACCTTTACTTTTACAGACCTGTGCACTGCCCCCCCCCCCGGGGTTTAAACGGGGGGGAGCAAGCAAGAGGGAAAGAAAAAAGAGAGAAAAAAAGAAGGGAAAAGAGAAAAAAAGTGACAAAAAAAAGCGAAAATAAGATAAAAATAGGTGGTCTGAAATGGCTTAAAATACATTGAAATAGGCTAAAAACTGCAAAAAAATTGCGATGATGGCGTCATCATAGGTCAAAAATGACGTCATAATTTAAGGGTACTTTTTCATTTTTTGGCAGGGGGGGGGGGCAAATCCTTTAATAAAACGGGGGTGCATTTCCAGACCGTGCACAGGTCTGCTTTTACTTAAGTTAAATTCAAAATATCAAATTACGTTGGTTTACTCCTATTTTACTTGAATTAAATTTTTCAAAATTATTTTTACTTTTACTTAAAATATTTGAAAATCAATGCTTTTTATAGGCTAATATTAATCTAAATAAAAAGGAAATAGCTCTTGTCTCGACACATGTCTTACTATATTTTGGGAGTAGGTATTAACATTGCGTAAATTTTTCATTTTCTGTTATGTTCATTGTACGTCTAACACTGTTTTTCTACACATGTTGAAATCTTTTCGGTTTCAAAATAAAAAGTTTCAAATAAAACATACGGGAATTAGTCTCATCGTGTGATTAAGTTAATTTATGTAAAGTGCTAAACAAAATCTCTGAAACCTCTTTAAGATCTGCAGCAATGACTGAAAAAGGTGAAATTTGTTATCATTTCTCTCTTTTATATATACGTATTACTCAGTAGTAACCTAACGGATTTTATTTTGAAATTTGTTTTCTGAACAAATAACGTATTTATTTAAATAGGCATGCAGAAATTGGCAACACAAACTGTTCTGACTGCACACATGGTCGCTTTGTTGGTGCGGTCGATGTTACTGAGATTCGCTTGAACTTATTTGTGTTTGACTTGCCTGTTCTTTAATCTTAAGAAAAAAGTAGTGTAGGGAAAAACAACAAACAAATGTGTTTTTTTATTTAAAACAGCATTTTTTTGTGTTTTATAACTTTTGATGTTTATACAATGGTTTTAAACGTTTTTGACACTAATATGATGGACGATGGATGGATACTAAAGAAAAATCATCAACACTTTAAAAAATATAAAAAAACAATAATATAAATAAAAGTCCACCATTGATAATAAATAAAAACCTCATGATACTAACTAAAAAAGGATGGAATCTGTGTAGTAAGTGTCGTGTAACAAAAGAATGGAATCCAAACAGTGTAATAATAAAAAATGCCAATAAAGTCAAAGCGCAAGTTAAGGTTTTACCTTGCTTTTAGCCTCTAACTGTGAAGTCCTGATGGCTGGTCTTCACGTGGTTACTCCGGTTTTACAGACACCACAGGGGCGAAAAGCCGATAATCAGCGCTGTCCTTTATAAAAACTTTAGTTTATCCTTTATTCCTGCACTCCAAGCGTTATTTCGCTAAACCGGAAAGAAGAAAGTGTGAACTTGAGTCTCAGTATATATGGCGAAATCACTCCAAAACAATTTGCCGCAATTTTTGGTGTTTATGAAGATCACTCGTTCTAGAACCAATACCTTGATTGTTAAGATTGGTGCGGTATTTGTCGGGATATTGCGTGTCTCGTACAAAAAAGCCTCATTTTTTGCAAAAAACGCAAAGTGACGGAAGTCATTCGTCGGGCAAACTTAAAGGTGCGGTACCGAGTCAAACTTTTTGTCTCGATTTTGAGGATTTTTTGTAAAAACCTTAGCTTTCCTGTCCCCAATAGCCCACAAGTCTTTTTTCATTAAAATATCTTGTAGTTCAAGAGATATGACCCCCCCTCAAAATCCTTTATTTTTTTCGAAATTCTGTACTTGAAAGACTTCTTGATGTGTATAAAATTTTAAGTTACCTATAAAAGTTTAACTGAAAGAAAGCGGCTATTTTCTACTTTAATTTTATATTAATTTGATTGTTAAGATTGGAGCAGTATTTCTCGAGATATTGCGTTTCCCGTACAAAAAACCCGCGATTTTTCGCTAAAAATACGAAATGTAGGCAAAAATGTTGGGCAAACTTAATCAAATCACTGCAGTCGTTTGGGGTTTTTGGGTCTACAGGAAACGCAACATCTCGAGAAATACTGCTCCAATCTTAACAATCAAGGTGTAAAATTAAAGTAGAAAGTAGCCGATTTTTTCAGTAAAACATTTATAACTTAAAATTTTATGCTCATTAAGAAGTCTTTCAAGTACAGAATTTCGAAAAAAAACGCGATTTTTCGGGGTCATATCTCCTGAACCCATAAAGATAGTTTAGCGAAAAAATTTTTGTGGTCTATTGGGGGTGGAGTAACGTTTTCAAAAAAAATCGTCAAAATTGAAGACAAAAAGTTTGACTCGGTGCCGCATTTTTAAGCACATCTAAGGGAGCAGCGCGCTTGGTCGCGTTAGTAGTGAGTTGCTTTACGTACGTTTTATTGTGTTCAAGCACTGGTTAATACATTTTTTTGATTTTTCATCAAATGAACATAAAAATAATTTTAAAAAAAATGTCCGTTTCGGTCTTTGTTATTTTCAAAACTAAAAAATTAATTTCAGCGCTTACTTTACCATTTTTTTACTTGATCCTTTACAGTTTTTTTTTTCAAACACTCAAGGTATAATAAGAATTAACAATCAAAGACGTTTTATATAGCTTTTAAGTTGTTCTTTTTAAAGAATATATAAAAATGATAAAAGCTGTTAGCTAATTTTGAAGTTATCATAAAAACGGAAGTTGTTTGAACTTTTTGTTTTTTTGAGGGATTTCGTTGTTTTTGCTTTATATCTTAGTAAGGAATTATCGGTTTAATAAAGTTGTTGAAAATGCTTTATTACATCGAAAATTATACATAATGTACTGTTTTCTGCCTGAAAAATTGTTTTTGATTGGTAAATGCTCTGCCGAAATCATTGTTAAGTAAGTTTGCAAAAATTTTTCCTACAATTCGTGTTGACAAATACTGCACCAATCTTAACAATCAAAGTATCAAATTAAAATAGAAAATAGCTGCTTTCTTTGAGTGCATATTTTGTAACTTAAATCTTTATACCCATTGAGCAATCGTTCAAGTACAGAATTGTCAAAAAACGTCATTTTTGAGGGGTCATATCTCCTGAACCACTGGAGACTATGTGTATTTTAATGAAAACTTTTTGTGGGCTTATTTGGAGCAGGGGTAAAGGTTTTCACAAAAAATCATCAAAATTGAAGACAAAAAGTTTGACTCCGCACTGCACCTTTTAGGGTAGGTTCATACTTATGACAAAACGTCCTTTGGACAAAGTCCAAAGGACAATTTTATAAAAGCCAAAACGTCCTTTGGACAAGCGAACCAGCCCTAAGGCTGGTTCATAGTTATGACAAAACATCTTTTGAACAAAGTCCAAAGGACAAAAGTCTTTTGGACTTTGTCCAAAAGATGTTTTGTCATAACTATGAACCAGCCCTAAGGCTGGTTCATAGTTATGACAAAACATCTTTTGAACAAAGTCCAAAGGACAAAAGTCCTTTGGACTTTGTCCAAAGGACAAATACAGCGTAAAAACGTCTTTTGGACTTTGTCCAAACGACAAAATTAAAAGGACATTGCGTTCATACTTTTTGTCCTTTGGACTTTTCCCTTTGGATTTTGTCCTTTGAACTTTGTCCAAAGGACAAATTCTAAGTAGCATTCATACTTCGTCCAAAAGAAAAAGTCCAAAGGACGTTTTGGCTTTTCTAAAATTGTCCTTTGGTCTTTGTCCAAAGGACGTTTTGTCATAAGTATGAACCAGACTTAAAACAACCTTAGTGAAACATAAAAAAACCAAGCTAAAGTTTATCATGATATTATATTTTTCTTTACTGGCGTATTCTAGAATAATACCGATATTAACAATATACTTCTGTCAAAAGAAAAGAAAAGAAAAACAGGTCAGGAGATTCCAATAGTATACCAGATGTTGGAAGGGGTTATATGCTCCCTCCCCTAGGGTTCCATATTGTGGAATATCTCTCTCCCTTACCCTCCTCTCTCTAACAACTCCAAAAAATAGAGTTTTTTTGAGAAATTTTTAACACTTTAAAATATGATAAATGTTTGTTTACGAATCTTACAATTCTTTCTATTTACCAATTTAGAGTATTTTTTAAGCAATTTTAAAGCTTTAATAATTTGGCAATATATCCTCTTACCCCCCTTCCTCACCCTTATATTTAAATTTAATCTATTCCAAAAATTACACTCTCCAGGCCATACATGGGCAAGAGGGGGGGGTTGGGGGGTTAACCATACATGGGCACGAGGGGGTTAACCCCCCAAATCCTGAGAAGAAGGGTTAAACCCCCCCCCCCCCCCCACCCAGAAGTGGGGGGGGGGTGGGAGAAAAGGCTAACCATCGCCAATTTTGGAAAAATGAAGAAAACAAATGTCTTTAAAATGACTTCTAACTGCCTCCAAACTTAAGTTTTGAGGTCAAAATAAATGTTTTAAGCAATAAAAAGCTCAAAAATGCTATAAAAAAAGACTTTTTGACCTAAAATTACCGTTTTTACCTATTTTCCTTCAAAATCAAAAAACGGTATGGGTAAAATGCACTCTAGAAAAAAAACGATATGAGTATTTTGCGTTTCTCGGATTTTAACCCCCCCTAATTTGGGGTTTAACCCCCCCACTCCGGACCAACTTGCCCATGTAGGGGACAGGCGAGGAGGGGGGGGGGAACCCCTAGAGAAGGGGGGAAGCCCCCCCCCCTAGAAGTGGGGGGAAGAAATGGGGTACCCCCGAGAGGTGGGGGTTACCCCCCTTCGAAGGGGGGAGGATAACCCCCTCCCCCCAATTTTGGAAAAATGAAGAAAAAAAGTCTTTAAAATGACTTCTAACTGCCTCCAAACTTAAGTTTTGAGGTTAAAATGAAATGAATGTTTTAAGCGATAAAAAGCTCAAAAATGCAATAAAAAAGGCTTTTTGACCTAAAATTAGTGTTTTTACCTGTTTTTCCTTTAAAATCAAAAAACGATATGGGTAAAATGCACTTCAGAAAAAAAAACGATATGGGTATTTCGCGTTTCTTGGATTTTAACCCTCCCTAATTGGGGGTTTAACCCCCCACCCCCCCCCCCCCCCCCCCCCCCCCCCCCCCCCCCCCCCCACAAGCCCCCCCCCCCACGAGGCCCCCCCATAGGTGGGCAGCCTCTCGGATTTCGGGGGGGGGGGGTGTCTGGCAAGACCAAAATTTTGAGGGGGGTGTACCCAATATTTCCGCGCTGCCTTAAAATGGGCTTAAAACGCGTAAAAAAACGTAAAACAAGCTTATAAATGCTTTAAAACTGTGTAAAATTAAAATAAGACCTTATTGCAACTTATAAATTTTATTTTTTAATTCTTTTAATAATAATGTGTTTATATATTCTTAGAATTAGATTAGAAATCATAGTTTTTTTAATAATTACGTAATAATAGAATAGTAATTATATTGTCTTGATTATAAAATCAAGTATCACAAACTTTTTAATCCATAATCTTATATTTAATTAAAGATTATATACATACATGGGCGTAGCCAGGGGGGTCTAGACCCCCCTTTTGGGTCGGCAAAGGGAAAAATTTGGAGTTCGACCCCCTTTTGGGTTGCCAAGGATAAAAATTTGGGGGTCTAGAACAGTGGGGTGCCCAGAATTTCAATTGGGGGCGTCCGGGGGTGGGTAAATACTAACCCTGAAGGGGGGTCTGGGGGGCGGCAGCCCCCCAGTAATGGGGGGTCTGGGGGGCGAGAGCCCCCCAGCGGGGTCAAGGGGCAGAGCCCCTTGTCAGGGGGGTCCGGGGGGCAGAATGCCCCCGGGGAGAAAATTTTTAATTTAAGGCGCTAAAATACACTAGAAATTTTAATTCCAGATGATGTTTATTACAAAATTTAAGGTTTTTTTATCCCTTTACATTTAAAACAGGTGTTTAAAACGTTAATAAAAGGTTAATAATGTTTAATTAATGTTTGTTGAATAATAGGGAAAAAATGAAGTATATGACATAAACAAGGTAATAAACACTCCGCTTTCCGCGGAAAATTTTTTAGTCCTTTTATAACGCTTAAAAATTTTTCTCTGGGAGGCGAATTTGGGAGGGTGTCTCCGGGTACCCCAAATTTAAGGGGGGGTGTCAGCAAAATCCGAAATTTTGGGGGGTATAAGCCCCCCTGCCCACCTATGCCCCCCCCCCCCAAAAAAAAAAATAAAAAAAAAATCCGGGAGGCTGGCCACCTATGCTGCCACCTATGGCTATGGCAGATCTGTGCACGGTCTGAAAATGCCCCCCCTTTATTGGAGGATTTGCTCCTCCCGTTTTATTGCCCCCGCGGAAAAATGAAAAAGTACCCAAAAATTATGACGCCATTTTTTACCTATTATGACGCCATCATCGCGAAATTTTTGCAGTTTTTAGTCTATTTCAATCATAGGTGAGAACGGTCCGGGAAGCTAGGGGGCTGGTTACCCGGGGTAAATCAAATTTTGAATTTTAGGAGGGAAGTCCCAGAGAGTTCTGGACATACATGGGCACGGGAGGGGGGTTGGGAGGGTTAACTCCCCCCCCCAAATTCTGAGAAGGGGGTTTAACCCCCCCCCCCCACTCAGAAGTTGGGGGGGAGAAAAAGTTAACCCCCCAATTTTCGAAAAATGAATGAAGAAAAAAAATTTCTTTAAAATGACTTCTAACTGCCTCCAAATTTAAGTTTTGAGGTCAAAATGAATGTTTTAAGCAATAAAAAGCTCAAAAATGCAATAAAAAGGGCTTTTTGACCTAAAATTAGCATTTTTTATCTATTTTTCCTTCAAAATCGAAAAACGATATGGGTAAAATGCACTCCAAAAAAAAAACTATATGGGGATTTGGCGTTTCTTGGATTTTAACCCCCCCCCCCCTAATCTGGGGTTTAACCCCCCCTCACTCCGGACCAACTAGCCCATGTATGGTTCTGGACCCTCCTAGCTTTTTAGGGGGGTCGACCCGGGGTTCAAAATTTTGAAATCTAGAGGGGGTTAGGTCGGTGGGGTCCGGTGTCCAAAGCAAAACAGTTTTAAACCATAATAACTTTAATAATTGTTCTTTTTATAGGATAATACTACGTTTTTTTGAATAAAAAGCTATATTCTGGTGTAAAAAGGGTATAAAAACATGAATATGTGTTAAAATTTACGTTTTTGGAGGAAAATTTAGTATAAAATTACCTAAAATTTTCCCGAGGGGGGAGGGGGGAGTCAGATTTCAAATTCTAGAGGGGGTCAGGGGTGAAAAATTCGGAAATTTGGGGGGAGGGGGGCCTAAATTTTCGTCTAAAGGGGGGGTCCCAAAATTTTGAAGCTAGGGGGTGTACTCCACCCTGCCCTCCACCCCGCCTTTCTCACCTATGATCTCAGTGCATTTTAAGCCATTTTAGACCTATTTTTACCTTATTTTCGCTTTTTTTGTCCGCCCCCCCCCCTCGTTTAGGAATTGCCCCCCCAATAAACACCGGGGGGTAGGGTGGCCAGTGCACAGGTCTGCTGGAGTATTATATCGTTCGTGTAAATCGTTATACCAGTATGGTCTTACTTAAATCAGAATAGAGTGGCAAGTAAGAGTTTTTAAAGGTTATAACTAAAAATGATTTACATCAGCTTGAAATTAACCAACCACTAGTACTCTGAAAAATATCAAGTGTAAAAAAACATCTGACGTAGGGTAACTGACTTAATTTCGGCCACCTTTTTTTGTTTTTTTGGATAAGTTTTTTGTGGTTTTTCCAATCCACCCAAAATTTGGTCTAAAAATCAAACGATAGCTATTTTTGTTATTCCAGTGCAAAATTTTAAAATTTCTGTTACACTTAAAGATCAGTGGAGGTTTAAAGTTGTTTTTTATAGAGGCCGAAATTAAAGCGCCAGCCATTAACTTCGGCCACCTAGAAAAAACTGGCTATAACTATTGCCAAACAACAATAAAAATTTTTAAAGGTTAAGTATATCCTTATGTATTGTTCTTGGTACGTATAACTTAATTTTTTCCCGTTTGCAAACTTCAATAGTTATTAGTAAGACTTTAAATAATTATGTTAAAACCTTAAAAAAACAAGTTTGAATAACCTGTATTTTTTGTTCAATTTTTATTTTTGGCTTAAAAAACGTCAAAAAAAGTATAAACGAGCAAAAAAAATTCTTTATAAATACGGTGGTACGATGATATTTAAAACAACAAAAAACGGCAGGTTCTTTCGCCTAAATTTTAAGATAGCCGAAATTAACAGAATCTTAAAATGCGCAGTTAGTTAAACGCATTGCAAAGTGATTTTGAAGAAAATATCAAAACATAAAAATTAACAACTTTGAGCCTTAAATAGAAGATATTTTAAGGTTATATATTGCTTCGTTCTAAATTTAATGCAGTTTAAAAACAAAGCAAAACTTAAAAAATCACAAAAAATCACTTTTTGTATAAAAATATTGATAATGTAGAATAACATAAATACAAAAAAAAACTTTTGCACAAACACTTTATTCAACATTAATCCAGTTATTTTTGTGCTTGTTCTTTTGTGCTTTGAAAATAGGCCAATTTTCTAACACCCTAAATTGGTGGCCGAAACTAAGGCCTGGCCGAAATTAAGTCAGATACCCTAATTTAATAATAAGTCGTTGCATCACCATTGACAATTTTTTTAATTTTTCTTGGCGTGCGCATTTATTCATTATTATTTTTTCACGAAGAGCGGTTACGCTCTTAATTTTAGTCTGAATGATTGTAGCTTTAATATAAATATGAGTTTAAAAATATTTGCTGCGTATAATCATATGTATTCCTTATTGTATGTTTTATAATATGATTTTATAACTTTTCACATGAATAAAACTAAGTATTATTTATTTAAGAGAGTCATTTGTAAAAAAATTAGAGGTCGAGCTCCTTTTCATAAGAAGGTAGCACTATGTCAAGTTTCTTTTGTTTAAGCATACACTTGGCCACGAGTAATTTGTTTTCTTTGTTTTTTGTCGATATAATGAATGTTTTCCTTTCCCATGGGAGGCTGGAACAAGCGTACTTTTCTCTGAAAATTACCGCTTAGATCGATGCTTTTTCTAAACGCTGCCAAGAAAGTTTAGACTATTTGCAGCAAATTGACGCTTCCCTTCACGCCCTTTCTCTACTGGATTCTCACAAAGAAATCAACCACGGTAGATTCTATTCCTCTGTGCGTACTTATTCGGCTGTGTAGTTTTTTTTATTATACAACGTTTCAGTTTCCAAATATAATTTTGGGAACGTTTCTACCCATTTTCTTATGCTGGTCGATTTCTTAGTTTTTTGGCTCTGCTTAAAAAGCTAAAGTGGAAAAAAGTATGATCTTTACTTTCAGCATCCAAATTTTTTGCCTTTTTCATTTTTAATTAATTTTTTTAACTTCTCGTAAAATGTCTTAGTAAAATTCAAAGCTCCATGTTTCTCTTAAATAAATAATCTAGTTTTTTTTAATCTTTAGGGTCTAGTTTTCAAAAAAATAATTTTGATTTTTGAACCATTAAATTAAATTTTTGTAGGTGGAACTGACTAACATTATACGTCATTCTCTAAAATATGTCATAAATATATAAAAAGTGTAAAATGTGCTGGTTAATTAAAAATCTTAATCTGAAATTCTGTTTGTAACTATGCACTAACTTATAACAAAGCAAGGCGTCGTTTCGTTTTCTGCGCAATTCAAGTTTGTCAAGTTTTAATTCTTTTACGCGCGTTTCGTAACAAACGTTGGGTAAAGAGCAACGTCTATAAAGGCGTCTAGTAAAAGTTTTTTGTACCTTTTCAATACACTCAATGTTCATTTTTAAATTGGGATTCCAAACAAATGTTTCAAATTCCAACAGTGGTCTAATAAAAGAAGTATAACCTAAAAGCAAAAAATTTTTATCAGTTGTCCTAAAAGCACGAAAAAGAAGCGCAACTCTGTTTTGAGCCTTAGCTGAAATAGATGAACAGTGCTCAGAGAATTTAAGTTTAGAATCAATATAGAAGAAAATTTTAAACTGAATTGGATGATTTCATAAATGGTGTTCTGGGATCCCTTGTCTCACAGTTGACAAGCTTATATATTCACATCGTCGTCGGCATGCAAGAACCGCCAAAACCCTCGTTTGGCGCTATCACTTTTTACTATTTTTGATCTTGTATATGTCTCGTATAGAACCTAGTTAGTTCAGTAACTAAGCCCAAAACCAACCATATTATGTTCATAAAGTGGACTCGAAAAAAAAATCCAAAGTCTACAATGATCATAAGGGCGGTGCCCGGGTGAGAAGGGCCACAACCTACCCCAAAAACGGTAAAGAAAATCAGCGACTAACCTAAGCCTAAGCAAAACCTAAGCTGAGCCTAAGCAAAATCTAAGCTATGCCTTAGTTAAACTTAAGTCTGAGCAGAACTTAAGCCTAAAACCTAAGCCTAAGCGAAACCTAAGCCTAAGCAAAAGCTAAATCTAAGGCTAAGCAAAACCTCTTAGACTAAGGAAAATCTAAGCTAAGCCTAAGCAAAACCTAAGCCTAAACAAAATCTAAGCCTAAGTAAAACCTAAGCCTAAGCTAAATCTAAGCTAAGCCTAAGCCTAAGCAAAACCTAACCTAAGCCCTCCCCTGTCATTTTGGGGTAGGTTTTGGCCTTCGGCGCCCTGGGTGTTGTTCCGGGCTTCGAAAAACAGAGCTTCACTTCATTTTAGTGCTCAGATCTCCGGGGAACATAACTAAAGTTAAAATCCTTCTGGCTGAAATTAAGGGCGTAACCGCTCGCCGTCAGGAAGAAAATAAAAATAAACGCGCGAGAATAAAAATAACAAAAAAAAACTTGGCAGGTATGATGTAACCAATTTTTTTTAAATTGCGTCGCAGGTGTTTTTCTACACATGATTTTTTTCTCGGAAAACGAGTGGTTACTTTACCACCCTGCGGTTTTCACCCTGATAGAATTCGTCTTTAGTTCAAATCTTTAAAAGTGTTTTTCTCAACGTTGGGGGTTCTTGCATGCCGACGACCATATTATATTATCATTTTATCACAAAATAAATTTTATATTCTAAAATTACAATATGGAAAGTTTTTGTAAAAAGTTTGTTAATGAAATATTAGTCTGGTTCTGCATGAGACCTCAAGCGCGAATGAATTTTCGAACGTTTGTTATACTTGTGTTGTGACGTTCAGAAAGAAAATTCCGCTATATAGTTTCCTATGCTGAAAAAATGTCACACAATTTGCTATTGCCCTTTAATTTACAGCATTTAGTAAGACTCCTCAGAAGAATAAGAATCCTCCTCCTAAGAATCCTCAAATTTGTCCCGAATTGCATCAATTGCTTTCTTACTTCCACTAAAAATGTTTTTAAGATTTTCCTCTGCTGTGTTCACATTTTTTTGTACCGTAGGTAAAATAAAAAAACTTTGATTTTTGGTAGTTTAAAGGGTGTTTTTATTTTTCTTACATTTTGGCATTTACATCAAATGAAGAATTATAAAAAGTTTTTAATAAAAAAAAACGTTTTTAGAATCCCCAAAATTGAACTTTTGTTTTTTTTTGTCCATTGGAAATTTTGGGCGAAATATGACCCGGGCTCAAGCAAAATAATTCTGACAGTACTGCGATACTCCATTAACAACAAAGCACAGGACAAATGAAAAAATATTAATCATCTTCGAATTATAAATAAATAAAATACTTTTCTTTTATTCGATTATTTAAGCGCCTCTACCGACGGTCGGGGGAAGTCCCGCGCCAAGATTTCTGCCACTACACCCTTCACTGCCACTATGCGAGGAGACGGACAGAGACCGCCCCATTTATCACCAAAACGGTACGTTGGGATTTTGTTATAATTTTTTAATATTTATTATATTATTAATAAAATAAAAAGAAAATAAATTAACTTTATTAGGACTTGCTTCCGACTATTTTATTGTTTTTCGTTCGGCGAGGGTGTTTTTGGTTTTTGTTAACGGCGCTTTAAAAAGTTTAGTTTCATTAGCGAAAATTGACATTTTACTTTGTCGCGCTTAAATTTATAGTGTTAAATGAGAGAAAGCGTTCCGTAAAGCGGTGATAGGCAGAAAGATTACAAACAAAATACAAAAAAATGTCCTCACAATAACCTAAATTATGAAAATTAACAGCAATTATCTGTGATGATTGTTGATCGTTTCGCGCTGTGATAAGCCAAAGTCGTAAAAGTTCGTTTTTACGAACGCGAAATCCTTCTGCTAAAACATGTCGTATGTTTCAACCATAAATGAGCAATTTCCTGGAATTTGGCGAGGTATTTATAACCGCTCCCTAAATTTGGAAGGAGGTGTATATAAAAAATTTCGGGTGGGGTGGGTGTATATCCAAATTAGCGCATTTTTAGGGTTTTTATTACTAGACTATGACCTCCAAATTTTAGGTGGATGTCGGGGTACTACGGGGGGAGGTTTCGAGATTCTTGGGGAAAAGAATACCTCTCCCCGCCCAACTTATTTATTTTCCATGCCTCCCTGTGGTTTTATTCAAACACAAATTTATTACTTTAATTTGTTAGTGAAGTTGCTTAAATTAGACTGAATACGCTTTTTTAATGTTTAGAAAAGTAATACATATTAAGTGCTCTCGAAAAAGTCTTTGCTTTTGATAATTTTTAAAAGTCTTATTTTTTCAAACTATTATGCATATTTTTACACTTATTATCTATGTCTTTTTACCTCTATTTCTTAGATCTTTTTATACTATCTAATTATCATATTATTATTTTGTTTACCTTATTTAACAAATTTTTGTTTTTTTGGTTATTGTCTTTTCAATATTATTATTTTATAGTATTATCTATTATCATACAAAAAATGTAAAACTCACATCTGCTTCCTAAAATTCCCTGATAGGGTGGGGCCTTGACTAACATTCTGCATCAACAACAGTGTTGATATAGGGTATTAGGCGGCAATATGGAGTATCCATCGCCGGCCCGCTTTAGCTATAAAAAAATCACATGAGGGTTTACACTATTTTGTAACTACTCTCGTTGTTTTGTTGTTTTAAAAATACAAATAATGTGAACAAATACAAAGGCGTTAGAACGTGAGCTGCAAAGTAAAGTGAGCGGGTGAGGGAGGGAGCAGCGTAAAACGTCAGTCAATAAAGTACTGAGGCTGGAGATACAGGTTGAAGCCCTGTATTACGCATTTTTCAGTCAAAAACTAAAAATAGTTGAATGTTTCCAATTCTTTCTGTCAAAAACAATTTATTCGGTCTCGTATTTATGGGCGACACATCGCACAAACCTTCATTTTTAATCGTTTTGATACTGGATTTTGGAACCCTTAATTTTAGGAAGTAAGTCCCGATAACTTTGAGTTAGAAAGAGTGAGTCGACTTAAATTTTTTAAGGTATCACACGTTGTCCCATTGGTTTGGTTAAACATTGATGTTGAACATAAACTGTGTTGCGGTCTTCACCAAAAATTTTTTAAATTTGGAAAAAATGTTAAAAAAGTACAAGATAATTTCGAAATAGGATTAAATTTAGTCTGTTAAAACAAATTAAACTGGTAAAGATACTTCCAATTGTCTTTTGTCCTTTTGGATTATCGTAATAGAAGATACCAACCAAGTTTTATTTGGATTTATTTTATATTAGTTTTTATTTTTAGTCCTTTAAAATCTAAAAAATATTGGTTAAGTTTTTTCAACGTTTAAGAAGAGTTTAAGTGTAAGAGAAGCTTCGGAACTGTGGGAGTTGCTTCTGAGCTTCAAAGCGGAACTCGAAGCTCTGAGGAGAACATTACTAGTCAGGATTAATTATTGATAAAAATAGTTTGGTCGATGTCGATTCATATAAGAAATTCTGAAATCAATATTTATTAGGATGAAAGACTTTAAGCTTAAGAACAAATTTAAATTTAAGAGGAGCTCCGAAGCTTGGGATGTTGCTTCGAAAAGCGGAGCTTCCCTCCGGAGCTCGAAGCTCCGAAGAACATCACTAGTCAAGATTAATTATTGATAAAAAATGGTCATGTCGATTCATATAAAATCTTCTGAAATCAATATTTATTAGAATAAAATTTGATTAATTTGGTATAATTTGTGATATTTAGAAAACTATTATTTTATGTTGTTCAAAGTTTTTTCTTTTTTTTTCTTTGTAGTCCGAGCTGTGGAATGGAATTCCAGCAAAAAACAATCAGGGATTGCATTAGGGTGATTTCGATTTTGAGTGTTTTACCCGCTTGTTTGATTTGTCTAACTAGATAAGCTGAAACATTATGTGGAATTGATTATCCCGATAGGCAGAGGACCCTCGCGGGGTCACGTGAGCGTGCGGATCCCTAGCTGACGGTGTAAGTCGGGTGGAAAGGGGTGCGCGGGGGATTATCGATTCCTAATAAAGAACCGTGTTAGATGTCCTGTTTTATTGGGCGACTTCCGTCTGAATAAAGCACTTAGTGGCCGGTTAATGGCTCCTTTCCTCTCTTGTCTTATCTTTTTATCAGCTACCGACTGGCCCTGCCCCGATGGGAAATTGGAAACTTCTCCTCCACCCGGCCAGTTATCATCGCGGCATTGAGCCCCGACTGACTGACGGATTGCCCTTTTTATTACTCGCCACTTGGGAATAAAACCACGAATAAGGAGTTAAAAATAGGGTCCCTAACTGGACGACAAGATCGTATCTTATCGGCTCGATCCGCACTAAAAACGGGAAAAACACTGGTGGGTGATGATAAAAAATGCATTGTCTGTTAGATAAACTGATGTATTATATTAGCGATAGTCACCGAAACTCGTTTTGGAAGGCTTTCAGTGCCATTAAGATGTTTTAGCCGTATCATGTTTTGTTATAAGGTTTATAAGTATAACAATAGGTTTCAACGAAATTAAATGTAAATTGTTGTTTGAATTATTACATTTTAATATTTTGTTTTTAATTTAAATTTTGTAGATTTAAACCAAAAAAATTTAAAATATTTTTGTTTATAAAAGTCTTTTTATGTTGTTAAAATTTATTCAAGAGCGATTAAAGCGCTGGTTATAAAATATGATAAACTAATATTTTAAGTGAAAAAGCTAATCATATGGTAGGGAGGGAGCTCAAACATCTCACAACCACAAGTGTTATAAACGGGAGAGGCAGCACAAAAGAATAGGCTATCGGACTTGCTTTATCTTTCTGTTTTAGAAACTTAAAAAATGATTGATTGATTGAAAATAATATATTAACAAAGGAAAAACTATGTGTACACACATTTGTCCAATTATTTGTTTAAACTTCCTTGTTTTTGTATCCCGATTTAATGCGGAAACCGGGTGGGACGGGGAGTTTCTCGCGTGACTGGGGAGCTTGTTGAAAACTCATGGAAGCCGATACCCCCATCAGGCGGCGGAACTGATCTCGGAAGCTGATTTCTGCGAAATGGGAGAGATAGTCGGCCTTGCAAATGGTAGGAGAGATTGATAGTTATATAACTCTTATTTCTCCCTGGGGGCTCTAATCTTCGCCAGAAAAAAACTCGGATAGATTTCCACATCTTTTCACGATGTAATTTTCAGCTCATCGTCGACTTAATTTAAATGCCGATTATTTACTCTGACATCTTTTAAAACCAGTGGCTAATGTTTTAAAGCATTAATACATTGCAGTAATTTGTTTAATTAATTTTTTAAAAATATAAGTTTTTAAAATATGTGGTTTAAGCAGCAAAAACCCTTTTAAAACTACCATCATTTTTCAGCTCTCATATAAAAAGAGCTTTCTGTTAACAATTCGTTAATGACTTACATATTCATCAGTTTAATTTGTTTTTAACTTTTTCAACCATTTTTGTATAGGAAACTGAAATTCAAGAGCACTTTGTCTCTTATTTAAGTATACTGTTTTGTTTAGAAGACCGCCTTCTTAAACACTAAAATTAAGCTTACTTAATGATTTTTTAAAGTAAAACCAGTTACTGCTAAGCCTCTTGCTTACATCGCAGATAAAATCGACAAAAATTTATATGTTAGCTTTAGCTTTTTTTATATTGTTACGTGCATTAAGCAATGATAGACGTCCTATTGTTTCTTAATCCGCTAAAAGCTTACTATTTGCAATTTCCGCTAATATAACTAAGTAGCCATTTGAAAGTTATTTGCATTGGAAAAGCTACATGTTTGTCAATATACAAAACAACGTCATGAATAAGCAATTTTCTATGCAATTGAGTCCATACGATGCCAGGGTTAAATTGAGTTACTGCAATTAGATTATAGTAGCGCTGCTTTGGCATTTTTATTTTAACTTCATTCTTGGTATACGCAAAGTTAATTTCTTTAAACCATTGTTAATTTTTAATTCACACTAAAATCATCAGTTTTAAATTCGTCAGTCACGAATAAATTCGTTCGCAGTCTAATAATAATAAAAATGACTGATAATGAGAATTTCGTCGCAGATTTGGATATTCCAGACTCACCGTCTAGAAAAATACGGATACAGAGTTCGCTTGATCCTGCGGATCTTCAAAAGTTCTTGGCCTGCACATTACTTATGTGCAAACGCCAAAGGTAATACTGTTGTTAGACTTCTTTGATTTGTGTCATCACGGATATGTATTTGGTGATCTTTGGTTTTAAAGAGTATAATTATTAAATATAATTTTAGTATTAGGGTAACTTATTAAGGTCTTTGATGACCCTAACTAGGGCCCGGTTGCACCATAAATACTTAAATCGGCAGTTCAAGTAGCTACTTAAGTAGTGAGCAGCTACTTTGCTCAGTGGTTCGAAAAATCGGTTGTACCTCTTTGTGACTATTTAACTAAGTATTTCAACGTTTTCGTTGCAGAGACTGCGCGGTTTAGACTAAAACGACAGGAATTTCATCTGATACTTTCAGAAATAGAGGGATCAAATGGTCTTATTATAATGATGAATGCCTTATAATAGTTGTACAAAAGTATTTACAACGCAGTTACTTCCCTCTTCAGTATTGAAAATAAAAAAAACGCCAGAAGCAAAAAGGTCCGCTTCTTAAATGCGAGATTTAAAGCTTATCTAAAGATGAAATATGTTAAATTATTCCAGTTGCATTTTTAAGACTATTTTTATTGTTTTTAATAAGTTTTGAAAAAAAATTCAAAAATTTTCTTACAAAATAATTTATGGTATTACTCTTTAGTTATTCATAAAAAGAGTACAAAAATAGAGAGGAGATCCGGAGCTCAAGTTTTTTCTCCGGAGCTCCAAAAGGTCCGAAGTTTCGAAGGTCCACTCCGGTGCTCTCTGAATCTCAGAGCTTCAAGCAAAATCACTGATATCTCCTGCCAACGGCCTATATAAAAGAATCTTTCATTGTAATTTCAAATAATCTTCGTAATTGTAATCTGCGAATGTATAATATTTTTTTATTTCTAACTTAATTGTAATAAAACCACCCAAATTTTATTTTTGAAGTTGAGTCGGATTTGTAGGATAAAATAAATAGTCACCAAATTTTTTCGACAAGAAAACGGACACATCGCGAACTTACAGTTGATCTTTGCGGTTATATCAAGTCTACAACTAAATTTAAAAAACCTTCTATTGCCTAAAAGCGCAAAGCTAAAGCAAGTCTACTACGGGTGTTAAATTACGATTTTGTTATTTATTCTTTTTAAATCATCTCTAATTAAGTCTTAATTTAATTAAATTAATTTAATCTAAAAAGAAACCCTTTAATAAATATATTAAAGGGTTTTTTTTAGAATAAGAAACGGTCGAAAAAATGGCCCGTGTCAGCCATACGGCTGAAACTAATTATATCTGTATTTCTCAGATTAATTTGCTAATTTCTCGAAATTCAATCCATATTTCTCTGAATTGTAAGCTTTGTAATGCTATCTCATTTAACCCCCTTACGACACTCTCTGAACTGTATGCTTTCCAATGATATCTCATTTAGGCCTTTTTTTGTAGTTAAGGAGAAAGGTTCATCCCAACTTTTAAAAAAAAAATCGTTGTCCAACATAATAAGGTTTATGTTGATTTGTTCCAAAAAAACATAATATTCTGGCTTTTAATTGACTAATTCTTTAACCAATAAGTTTAAGCCTATTCAACAACAACAAATTTTTCAACTTTCAAAGTCTTTTTTTGGTTGGGGAGGAAGGTGGTTCCCCTCCCTTTTTTGAACTGCCCTGCAAATATGGGGGGGGCGTGCACTGCCCCCCCTGGGTTATAATGGGGGGGCAATTCCAAAACGGGGGGGGGCACGGGGGGCAACTTTTTTCAAACAGGGTTGGCAAAAAACAAGGGAGAAAGATAAAAAAAGAGAAAAAAGTAAGGAAAAGGGAAAAAAAGGACAAAAAAAAGCGAAAATAAGGTAAAAATAGGTCTAAAATAGCTTAAATTGCATTGAAATAGGCCAAAAACTGCAAAAATTTCGCAAAGATGGCGTCATAATAGGTAAAAAATGGTGTCATAATTTTTGGGTACTTTTTCATTTTTCCGCGGGGGGGGGAGGGCAATAAAACGGGGAGGGGGCAAATCCTCAAATAAAGCGGGGGGCATTTTCAAACCGTGCATACACACACATACGTCTATTTATATATAGATATTTAAATATTAACGCTTTTCTCGAATTATACATTTTTGTTATTCGTTTGGTCTATTTTCATTATTTCATTGTATAATAGCGGTACAAACGCCATTTATTTACCGACGTTAAAATACGACAATAAGAGTTAAGTGGTTACTTAAACCACCTCTGGAGGTGGTTTAAATTTTTTACTTAAATCGACCTACTTAAGTAGCTTACTTAAAATGGTGCTACCTGATTTTTAAAAAGTATTTAAGCAGCCAGTCACAGCTACTTAAGTTGCCTTCATCTACTTAAGTAGTTATGATGCAACCGGGCCTAGGACGGACCTAGTTTGGGCAGTAAATTTTTTAGAGCAATATATGAACTCGCATAATTTTTCCAAATTATTAAGTTATATTATTTTTGTTTAAAGCACAATATGTGACGAGCAAGCTTTTATTTAAATATTTTCTAAGAAAACAAATTACAACCTCTTCTATCTTCCAAAAGTTTATTTTGTACCTACGGCTTACCATATTAAATTGCATGAGAAATGGGCCCTCTGTTTCAAGCTTTATTTTTTGACATATTACTGTTTGTGTTGTAAAAATGTCTTCTTTAAAATAATTAAAACGGACAGTTTATAAACTAAGTTTACGGCATATGTAGGTCATAATTTTGTCAGTAAAGCTTTTACCATGTCTACCTAATAAGTTCAGCTGTCGAAGACATTTTCTTTAGCTTGACAGAAACCTTTAAGATTTGTTTAATTTTGCTGTTTCACTCTATCAAACATTAGGCCTTCCGTGTTTTTAATATAGCTCATATTTTATTTTTCATGGCTTTAGACCCAGATCCTGAACTTACACTATTAGTGATGCGGCCCAAAAGTTAAGATTTTAAATATGTATATATTTATTAAATTATTAAATTAAATAATTATTACGCTTCGATATTATTATATCAGCTTCTTTCTTTTTTAAGTTTCCGTTTTTTATTAAAATCTTGTTTTACCCTATACTGATGGAAAAATTATGAATAATAGAAAAAACGCATAATTTTAAAATATTTAATGTGGTTGTTCTTGGTTAGTTACGTATTGCTCGGCAGTCTTCAAAAGTAGGTATATTTTTATAGATCCCCCCACCCGCAAATGGAAAATACAAGCGCACGGGCTTAAAATAACGAAAATGAGCCGTTAAAAGTTTTTAGAATCAACGCGCGATCATCCGTATGAGATTATTTGATTTGATTACGTTTATATTACCACTTTATGATGAAAAATGCAGGCTAACTCGGTTTTACTCGACTTTTATTTTTAAGGTTAAGCTTACGCGTTACTAAGCCTAAGCAAAACTTAAAAAACAACCTCAACTTTTTTCGCGCAGTTATTTCTTAAAGTTTAGGTTGTTTTTAAGGCTTCACTTAGGCTTAGGAAAACGCATAGGCTTAACCTTAAAAATAAAAGTCGAGTAAACCCGAGTTAGCCAAAATGCAGTTGGAATGAGAACCCAATTTATTTTGTCGGCAGGTTTTTTAACTATAAAAGAATTACATATGTAACATACTTAATCTTTTAATATTAAAGAATATATCCTGATGGAATTGCAAAACAGTGGATTTGCTATTATTCATATTAAAACAGACGTTTTAGTCAGTAATCTTTCTCGGAATTCCGTATTTCGGAGCTTTGAAACAGCCCCCGGACGAATTTTTGTACTAAGTTTGTGAATAAATAAATAATGCAATAGATTATCTATTAAAAAAAACTGTTTTAACTGATTTTTTTTTCTAACCCAATAAAATGTAGTCCTTAAAATGCTGATAACATACTCCTAGCATGAATAAGGTTAAAAATCGCTCATTTAAAGTGTAAAGTTCCGGCGGAGCTTCATCCACTTAATATGGCTGGAGCTTCGAAGCATGATATTTTTAAATTAATTTTAATTAAAATTTGCAGATAAACAGCTTTAGTAGTCAAAAACTTAAATTTTAAATTCGGTTCAATTTTGACCAATAGTAAAATCCACAACGGTTTTTTTTTTGGAATCCGCATCAATTCTCGTTTCACACTGGTTAAAATCCATTGTTCTAACCGCAAGAAATCCTGGGCACATAAAGGGACGCCCGCATTTATGTCTAATAACGCGCCCGCGCCTTTCTAATAACCCGCCCGCGCGGCATTCTTTTAGTCATATTCGCACCTTCATTTTGAAGCCCTGTTTTGCCGCTGCTCCTCCGACAACCTATCCCACGGAGCAAAACATATATGACGTGATCAGGAATACTATATCGCATTTCAAAGCTATTAAAATTCTGAGATGTTCTTCCGTTTGAAATTAAAAAAAGATACAAACTTTTTTAAAAGTTTAGAAGTATTAAAATAACTGTTTAATTTGTTTTCAATTTAACATACTGTATTGGTTTGGTTTAGTTCGAAACATTTGGTTTGGTTTAGTTTAGTTTTTGGTTTGGTTCAGTTTAGTCCGTTGGTTATAAAACACAATAAATAAAGAAGACTATGTCGTTTTTTATCTTTGACTAAATTTGATTTTTTAAATACGATTTTTATTGTTCTATTTATTTTTACCTGCAGTTTACACAATTTTTGTTTGCCAACTGCATTGTCTTCAAATCTGCTATATCATCAATCAAAAGATTTTTTAAGAAAATGTTACCAAACTTGATTTTGGCTGAAAATAAAGCTTAAAATACCTAAATGACAAAAATTAAACTCCAAAAACAGGGAAACAATTGCAAAGCTATCCCAATTTTGTTTGTTTATTTGCTTGTGGGTTTTACATTAATTAACTTAACAAAATTCGCCCTAATATTTAATGAATACCACATCTTAATAGTCATGGTAATAGTTTTTTACCAATATAGGCAAATAAAATCTAGCTGGCCTCGATAATTGCAATATTGAATCGACTATTTAACAACAAAACTATTAAATTTTTTAAACAAAAGCTGTTTTAAAATAAAGATAAAAACCCGTATTTTAATAATTTTTTATAAAATTTCCCTATTTGGAACGCAAATGCAAATTTTTTAGGGACTAAAGTTAGTTAATTTTTGTATATTTTGTAAGAAGGTGGATTTAAACAAAATTCTGCGTTTTTATTTGTTTTTAAAAAAAAAACGTCATAACCGCACAATTTTAAATTGGTCCCCTCATGTCTGCATACTAATTTTCGACGTTAGCCAGATATAATTCAATCATAAATATTTCTACGAAGAGAGAAAAAAACATTATGATGTTTCTTAAAAAAAAATAGAAGTAATGTTTATCCTGATTAGGAATATTGCATTATTCCGCATTTATTACTAAAAAGAAATTGAAAGAAGATTCAGCGAATGAAATCACAATAAAAGTGATCATTAAATATATTCGTTGTAAACACAAGAATTTTCAGGTCTGGAAGTTTCAGATGATTTCTACTGAAATAAAATAATGTTTTAAGTATTTAGGTTGCAGCTTCATTTCATTATTATTTTAAAAATTAATTATCTAAAGTTATTAAGGTCGAACAGTAGCAATACACACAGACACAGCACCTACCGACGCCCAAATGAACATCTTCAGTTAAAGATTTCTTTATGATAAAAATCTCCGGGTCAATTAGGATGGTCTTCGTTTATGGACTGAACCCTGTTTACAAATCGGGCGCATTTTTATCTCCTTCAGCACTCACTTGGAAATGTAGATTTGATTCTCGTTAGCTAATCTGGTTTTCGGTGGAAGCTAAACTTTATTTTCTCCGTCGATTTTATCACGCCAATACCGACGGCTAAATATGGCTTTGATTCCTAATTTGCTGTTTATCGCGGTTTTTTTCCAGTTCAACTTGTTGACCGCAGGTATTTTTATTTTGCCTTTATTTTATTTTGATAGTTTTTGTTGTTATGCAGACCTGTGCACTGCCCCCCGGGGCGTTTTATTGGGGGGGGCAATTCCAAAACGGCGGGCACGGGGGGCAACTTTTTTGAAACGGGGAGAGCAAAAAACGGGGGCAAGCAAGGGGAAAGAGAAAAAAAGAGAAAAAAGAAGAAAAAAGAGAAAAAAAGAAGGGAAAAGGGAGAAAGGGACAAAAAAAAGCGAAAACAAGGTAAAAATAGGTCCAAAATGGCTTAAAATACATTGAAAAAGGCTAAAAACTGCAAAAAATTTGCAATGATGGTGTCATCATAGTTAAAAAATGGCTTCATAATCTAGGGTACTTTTTCATTTTTTATAAAACGGGGGGGGGGGGGCATTTCCAGACCGTGCACAGGTCTGGTTATGGGCTGTCGGATGTTACCTAGAAACATTAAACTGAACTTTTGGGTTTAAAAAATATTTTCTGAAATTTTTTTTAAGTTAAACGTAAACCATGCAAAGCTGAAATCTTGCATTCATACCGGTGCCCTGAAAAAATGTGTGAGCGATGTTCTCTGAAGTTTTGAAATTTGGAGCACCATAATGTTTCGGAGATGCGCCCTATGTTCGTTCTATTGTTGTATTTAAAAAAGTTTTATCAATCTTTTCAAGCTTGTTAAAAACGTTAAAAATAATTGTAGAAGATCTAACTTTAATAGGCTGTAAATTACTCATTTATAAGGCAAAACTTTTAGCTTAGCATAGCGCTCTCCATTTAATTTGCCTAAAATCAGGAATATGATATTTGAAAATAGAAATATCACTAGCACAGCTGTAATGAGCTATTGTTGTTTCAGATTTGTCTAATAAAATCAAAATTATATATAATAAAATATATGTGCGAAATCATCTGATAAACTAAATACTAAAATACAACTCAGGTACCCTATAATTAGGGTGCAATTAGGGCTCCTGATTTGAAAGCCTAATTGCAAACTAATTAATTGAACCCTAATTGTATTGCCTTAATTACGCAGTTTTTTTTCTTTTTATTTATTGTATTATTAATAAAATAACTCCTGATAATGATAAAATGTTTAAATGCTATTTTTCACCATTAAAATAGGAAACCAGGATGCAAGAAGGCTATTTGAAGATTTATTGAGCGGTTATAACAAACTAATTAGGCCTGTTAATAATAACAGTGATTTACTGAAAGTTAAATTCAAACTGCGACTCTCCCAGCTTTTAGATGTGGTAAGTCTAATTTTTAGATATTATTCGCGCATGACACTAAGACTGACCTAATAATAAAAAAACATACCACAATCATATTCAACGTATATAACGCTGATATTATTTTCAGTAAGTTTTTTACCACATTCAACACATTTTTTGACCAAACAAAATATTTGATGTGCCAGTTGAAAGTTTTAGCTCAAATCTCGAAGATTTTTGCTAATAAAACAATTAATCTACAAACTTACTTAGTATAATCAAAAATATATTACACAAGAAAATTTTTGACTGAACATTAAATTTTAGACCCAAATTTTGCTAGAAAAGTTGTGCAAGTTTTCTTGCGAAAATCCGCCATTTTTGGTAGTTTTCCTGCGCAGGCATTTTAACTTAATGTTAGTTTTTTTGCAGTAGAAATTCTGACTTTAATTGCACTCAATGCTTTTGTTTTGCACTGCGATGATTTTTCCATAATAAAAAAGCAAGCTATGCATTTGCCACTTTTCTAGCAAAATTTAGTTCAAATATTAGTTAGTCAGACATTTTCTTGTGTTATATGTTTGAAATAACCAACTGTAGTGATGGTAAACTGTAGTGATGGGCATTTCCGGTTCCGGGTTCCGGATGTTCCGGGCAAAATTTGGAATTCCGGTTCCGGTTCCTGTTCCAGATTTTTGGAAATTCTCAATTCCGGTTCCGGTTCCTGTTCTCGATTTTTGGAAAATCTCAATTCCGGTTCTGGTTCCGGAGGTTTCACAGTGTGATGGGCAGTTCCGGTTCCGGGTTCCGGATGTTCCGGGCAAAACTTGGAATTCTGGTTCCGGTTTCTGTTCCGGATTTTCTGAAAATCTCAATTCCGGTTCTGGTTCCGGTTCTGGGGGTTTCGTAGTTTCGCCCATCACTAGTATACTGTCATAGTTATAGTTTGCAAATCTCATTATTAATCGTGGCAACAAATTTTTGGGTGTTTTTTTATGAATTGGGGACAATTCGCTCCCGCCAATTCGCTCCCGGACAATTCGCTTCCGGGACAATTCGCTCCCGGACAATTCGCTCCCGGGACAAATCGCTCCCGGGACAATTCGTTCCAGGGAGTTTTTATAAACGCAAATCTTATCAAACCAACTTCATTAGGGACAATTCGCTCCCGGGACAACTCGCTCCCGGAAGCTTTTATAAACGCAAATCTTATCAAACCTACTTCATTAGGGACAATTCGCTCTCTGGAGAATTCGCTCCCTGCCCAATTCGCTACCGGCATTTTTAATAAACTCGATTCTTTTAAAGTAATTCATTCAGACAAAATTAAAGATTTTTTAGCTATTTTTTGTAAAATGATGAGTAATTTATACAATGATTTGTTTGCAAGCGGGAAAAAATTAAGTTATATGTACCAAGAACAATACCTAAGGATAAATTTGCAACCTTTAAAAATTTTTATTGTTCGTTTTGGGAATAGTTATGAACAATCACGACGGTTAAATCAATGTACACAAAGGTCCTGAGAAGAATTAAACGTAATTGGTATATAACGTTGGAACTAAAAAAATGAGCATAAAAAATTTAGTGAACTAACTATTTTGCTCTTTTTTCAACATTTTTCTAAAACAAGCTGTTATCTACATTTTTTACTCATGTTTATTAGTTAACCACCGTTATATATGAATTATTTCCGTTTCTTCCCGAGACCTTTGTGTACATTGAATTAATCGTCGTCATTGTTCAGAGCCAGTTTTTTCTAGGTGGCCGAAGTTAATGGCTCGCACCTTAATTTCGGCCACTATAAAAAAAGTTTAAACCTCCACTGATCTTGAAGTGTAACAGAAATTTTAAAATTTTGAACTGGAATAACAAAAATAGCTATCGTTCGATTTTTAGACCAAATTTCGGGTCGATTGGAAAAATCAGAAAAACTTATCCAAAAAAATAAAAAAAGGTGACTGAAATTAAGTGAGCTACTCTATATTCCAAAAAATTTTCCACAATGAAAAAATAAGTTGTATTAAAATATAAACTAATTCTTGCAATAATCAAAAATTTATTAAAAAACTTGACATTAACAGTTTGTTGGTGCAAATGAAATTTGTTTTTTTATAAAACCTGGGGCCTATTTCATAAAGAAGTTTTGTAAATTTTCATTTTATGTACAAGTTTCCGCCTATTTTTTGTAAATTACATGATAGAGGATATACGACAGGGCGAATATTGATCGGTCAGCGGATGAAATGACGTGGCTGCGACCAATCAGCGCAGAGCAGTGCACGCAGATACTCCCCTTGGATTACAAGTCAAAAAACCTTTATCGTGTATTTTACAAAAATAAGCGGAGATTTGTAAAATGAGAATTTACAAAGGTTTTTATGAAACAGGCCCCTGTTTCAAAATGTCGAATTTCTTATTTACATATATAAATAACTTTCAAAAAATAAACTCCAATTCCAGAAAGGCTTAAGTTTTTTGTTTTAAATTAATACAATATTTTGTTTCAGCTTAACCTGAAAAAGACATATCAATAATAGATAATAATATCTTAATAAAAAGCAAAGCAAAAAACAAAATATCACACCATAATATATCACGCAATAATATTTAACACATTTTGGGATATACTTTATGTGAAAATCTTGAAAACGTTTGTGAAAGTTAAAAATTTTTTAAATTTTGTGAATGAAGTTTTCATGTTTTACATGTTATATAAAATAAACTTTCGGAGTGCTTGAAAGCAGATTTGTATTGATTAAAATATTTGTTTTTTTATTATTGTTATAATTATTCTCTTTTTTATCAATTTCTTAAGGTTTTATTTCTTCGATGCAGAAATAATATAAATAATTATAATAAATAAAGAGATTATTTGTGTTTTGTAAATTTCCACCGTGTTATGTGCATGCATCAATTTGCCGCCGGGTTCATTGTCTGGCTCTGCCACGCTCATTTTTTTTAATTTTTAATTTCAAAACATGCTTTAAATTATTTTATCCACATTTTTAGGACTATATTTTTTGAATTTAAAAAATGTTCCAAATAAAATTTGACCAAATATCTTCTGGTACTGCTTTTTAATTATTTATGAAGTTAGCAGAGAAATAAGCTGAATCTTCCGGGGGTTAGTACGGAGTTCTCAGACTCGTCAATATCTTTACTGTCTGAACTCTGTACATACGCCCAAGGAGAAATCGTCTCCTTTTCCTGCTCTATTCTCAGAGCATTTTTCAAGTTTAGTTTTAATTGGCAATACAATAATGCTCTTAGATTTTTATATTTTCTTGTGTTTTATATCTAATAAATAATTAATAAAATTAAAAAATACAGATAACCATAAATAAAAAACACGAAAGTCAAAACCCTTCAATTTAAAAGAAAATCGGTCAGTGTTAAAAATACAGATAACCATAAATAAATAAAAAATATGTCATATTCTGATAACACCACTAATGTTTATTTACATCGGAATGAATTCATAGTTTGGTTTTTAAAAAATCACTTTAATATGGTGCAAGTTGTCTGTTTTTGCGAACGAATGATTAAATAATAAAATAAAATAAAATTAAAATTAAATTAAATAAAATAATAAAATTGTTAAATGGATATAATAAACATTGTTTTTATAATTACAATATAATACACAAAAACTAAGCATACCTTTAAACTAGCAAATCAAGATTGATTTAATTTAAACTAACGATTTAATCATTAGTTTAGCTATTAGTTTTTTTCAAATCAAATTAACTCTTATTTAAATGCATTCATATGATCTTATTGTTAATTTTAATGCGTTGTTTCTCATATATTTAACGTTACTTATGTGCCTTTTAAAAAAATTGTTTTCGTTAGTAATGAAATATAAAAAATTGTTAAATGGATATAATAAATATTGTTTTTATAATTACAATATAATACACAAAAACTAAGCATTCCGTTATGCTTGTTTATTTTTAAGTGAGTCTAACAAAATATAGGTTAGTTTATATGACAATAAATCATTGTATAAATTACTCATCATTTTTACAAACAATAGCTAAAAAATCATTAATTTCGTCTGAATGAATTACTTTAAAAGAATCGAATTTATTAAAAATGCCGGTAGCGAATTGAGCAGGGAGTGAATTCTCCAGGGAGCGAATTGTCCCTAATGAAGTAGGTTTGATAAGATTTACGTTTATAAAAATTTTCGGAAGCGAATTGTCCCGGGAGCGAATTGTCCCTAATGAAGTTGGTTTGATAAGATTTGCGTTTATAAAAACTCCCGAGAGCGAATTGTCCCGGGAGTGAATTGTCCCGGGAGCGAATTGTCCGGGAGCGAATTATCCCGGGAGCGAATTGTCCGGGAGCGAATTTTCCGGGAGCGAATCGGCGGGAGCGAATTGTCCCCGTCCCTTATTTTATTGTGCAAATATTTTTTTTTGTTATTTTAGCACGAAAAGAACCAAATAATGACGACAAATGTCTGGTTAGAACACGTAAGATTGTCTGTTTTACTTTGCATAAATCTATTCATACAATTATTTTAAAAAATATAAAGTTTTTTTTAGTTTTTCACAAATAAAAACACCATAGTTAGTTTGATTGGCCAAGTATTAGCGGAGTATCCTTCCCGGATATATAATGTTTGATTCCTGAAAGTTCATTTAATAACAACACTTGATGAAACACAACCGCAGAATAATTTAACTACACTTTTTACTAGAAGAGTTATGCAGGGTTTACTAAAAATAAATTCTATCAGGGTGAAAATATATGAGTGGTAAAGTAACCACTCGTTCTCTGAGAAAATATCACGTGCAAAGAAACACATGACGCAACTAAAAAAAATAATTGGTTACATAACCGCTGAAAACTTTTTTTAATTACCTCGCTCGCGGATTTTTTGTTTATTTCTTTCTGGCGCAGAGCGGTTACGCCCTTAATTTCAGCCTGGAAGACTTTAGCTATAGTGTGGTAATTTTACTTTTACTTAAACTAATAAAAGTAACGGATTTTGGATTACTTTTACTCAATTTTTATTATTTCACTTATTTTCACTCTGACTCTTTTTTTCTGCAAATAGTTTAAATAATTTAAGTAGAATTTAAAGTAATTTCAACGGCTAAATTAGATTCCCTTTGCGGGCCTGTTGTAAAATAGGTGACAAAAAAGTTTTTTAAGCCGTAACACGCTAAACACCTATTACTGTATTTAGACCAAAAAACTTATTAAAATAAAAATGATAAAAATGTACATTTAAAATTAACAAAAAAACTATGGGACGTAGCTCTGGAATTTTGAAAAGCGAAGTTTCGCTCCGTTTACAAATTACATTTATTATATTTTTTTCCTTACTTTTACTTAAAAATAGGTCTTACTTTTATTTTTACTTTACTAAATCACATATTATTTTTACTCTTGCTTTACTTAAATTAATTTTTTTTAAATTACTTTTACTTTTGCTTAAAATAATCAAAAATTATTACTTTTTACAACACTAGGTTTTACATAAAAACTTGCGCACTGAATATACTCCGATAACTATAATACTGTTAAAAACGTTATACGCGACTTTGACATCAAAAAAATGTACTGGTACTAAAGCGAATTAAAAAAACAAAGTGCCAGATTTAATTTTCAAAAAAAGGTTCAAAAGATGACTCAAAAACAACTTACTATAAAAAAATCTGAACATTTCGCCATATTAACTAGATCAGAAGTAAATTTTCGTTTTACGAATAATTCAAATTCAACGACAGTTTTCGCCACTCACTTCTGTTATTTAAATATTTTAATAAATTAAAATAAAGCATAAACATAAAAGAAACTCTGGGACTTCGTCCAAAGTGTTCAAAGGACAAAAACCAAAGCTGGGATTTAGGGTAATTTTAACAAAAACAATAAATTAAAAAATTTAAAGGTGCTTTTGAATTTTAACCAGAAAATTCGAAAAAATGCGTGAAAAAGCCAAAAACTTTTACATTGTAGTCACTCAAAATTGAAATTTTAGTTTTGTTTTTTTAACATTTTGGACAAAGTAGGAACCCAACTATTATAATAAAATAAAATAGTAAATAATTAAAAGAGAATAAATAGGAATGGTACGATTATAAGCTGACCTGGAATCCCATGCATTATGGAAACGTTACGGTCCTTTACGTTCCCGGAGAACTCATTTGGTTGCCAGATATCGTGCTCTACAATAAGTAAACCAAAAAATTTTTAATATAATTTTTGTAATGAAAGCAAATTATATATTTATAAAAAAATACTTATCAAAATTTAAAAAACCCAAACTATACATTGAGTTTGAACAAGCATTATTTATATGGCTGGCGATTGAGTTTACCACGGTAAGACGACAAATATCAAGATATATGTGCGCAGAGGGATTTTTTGTTGGGTCACACTGGTGGGCTTAATATTATCTTTTCAACCGTATAACTCTCGTCACACCGTAGTGTATAATATACAGTTAATCAAGGAAGCAAGTTAAATATTTTCAAACGGTTGTTTTTAAATCTGACACTTGCTTCGTCACGTGTGCCGAAATCTTTTAGAGTTTGTTCAAACAGAACATTTGGTACGGGGTGGTTTTTCCGGCTCCAAGTTTTTCGGCTCTATCGACCCCAAACCGAACATTTTAATAACATTAATAAAAAACCTTTTTTTGAACGTTTAAATTTAACACAAAATTAAATGCATACATAAATGTTTATACAATGCGGTTATACACACATACTTCAAAATTGACATAAAAAATTAGCCATGAAAATTGAGTTTTTATTGTGAAAACAAATTTTATTTTGTTGTGATACTGTTTTACAGCGCAGATGGGAACTACCAAGTAACCATTATGACCAAAGCGACTGTTCTCTACACCGGAAAGGTATCTTGGGATCCGCCTGCCATTTATAAAAGGTATTTTTTGTTGATTTTTGCTGGAAAGTAAAGATTTAACCAAAATCGATAATGTAAAAAAACCTAAAGTTGTGACTTTCGGGTTTTTTTTACTAACTGTAAGCATATTTTTAAAATAATTATGTTTGAGCGACGTAGTTTAAATATTTAAGATTTTGTCGAAACAGAAAAGCACTAAAAGATTTTAGCGATAGCAAGAATAAAAATTAATTAATAAAGAAAAGAAGAATGAGAAATGAAGAACCAATTATACGGGATATGTGTGGAAATTCCCAGTTATACTATGCGGGGACTTTAACAGTTCTACTAAATTTTGGAACAATTTTTCTCGTGAGGGTCAATTAGCGTCTATTTTTCATAACGTTTTAAATGAGAAATCCTATAGCCAGGTTACTGAAACTACTCGAGGGGCTAATTTTTTAGATTTGATTTTTTGTAATGAAGACTTACAAATATCTAACGTTACAGTTAAGGCTAGTTCATACTTATGACAAAACGTCCTTTGGATTTTGAGCAATACGAAACTGACCAGTACAATACATT
>JASAMX010016770.1:0-22499 GCA_030248175.1 Microlaimidae sp. YZB2_3
AGGACACAAAGCAACGATTTTACTTTAGAATAAGCGGAGTTAATTTGAGTTTTGGTGGTTTTTGAAAATACTTGAACATTTGAAAAATGATTTGAAGTATTATTTTGATAAGATGACTTTTGCATGACAACTGTTTTTGAACCTTTGTCGGCAGATACAAAAACTATGTTTTCATCGACTGTTTTCGCCTTTAACTCAGAATCTAGAGTACAAACTTTTTCATAAACCGCGTTTGAAACATTATTTTTTACAGTACTTTTTAATAAACATGATAGAATTTTTAACCGAACAGAATCTTTGGTGTCTTCCATGTGGGAAGCGTAGCTCGCTCCAAAGCAGTTTTAACTGTAGAAATAGTGTCCATAATTGGAACTGGTTTTGGAACACTTTTTTGCTTAATTATTGCTTTTTGTTGTTTTTTGTTTTGAGTTATGCTTAATTTTTGTGGTATAAAACATTTGTTAAAACATTTGAAAACGCAATATAACTTTTATATTTATGTAATAAAAAAATAACTTCTAAACAGTTTAAAAACACCTTAAAAATGAACAGGTTAGTATTCCTTTAGATTTGACCATAATCGTTCTTTCACAGAGACGTCAGGATTTTAAGGATCCTCAAAATGTTTTGTAGTATTTGTGTTCACTTTCAAATTTAAAAAGTTCACATTCAAAAAGTTATCAGCACAAGTATCGATCCTGATATCTTCTATGGACTCTCGTCCTGCATTTATTGAAAAACTACTGAACGTACTATTAAGGCTGCTTCATACTTATGACAAAACGTTCTTTGGACAAAGTCCAAAGGACAAAAGTCCTTTGGACTTTGTCCAAAGGACAAAGTCCAAAAGACAAAATCCAAAGGACAACGTGTTTATACTTTCTTGTCCTTTGGACTTTTCTCTTTGGATTTTGTTGGACTTTTAAGGAAAGGAAAAATTTTAAGTGCAAGGAAGGAAATGAAAGGAAGACTTTTAAGGAAAGGAAAAACCAAAGGAAAAATTTTAAGTAGCGTTCATAATTTGTCCAAAGGAAAAAGTCCAAAGGACGTTTTGGCTTGTCCAAAAGACGTTTCGGCTTTTCTAAAATTGTCCTTTGGACTTTGTCCAAAGGACGTTTTGTCATAAGTATCAACCAGCCTTTACTGAACTGAAAATCATACGAAACTACCAATCAGCTGCGCGCCAACTAGTGTCATGCAAATTAAAACACATTTTATGCAAATTATCCCTTACGTGACTTCGGTGGATTATTTTTACCTTATACTACCTCCGAATTCTTGATTTTTGCTCCTAGAATCTAGTTTAAAAAATAATGTTTACTAATCAAATATAACTTTTATCATTATTTAATTAAGATGCGGGCATAGAGTTGGACTTTTTTATAATTTTATAATTATTAATGTTATCCTTTCCCTTAAAACTCTGTATTTTTTTTTCACTGAAAACGATTTAACGATTGAAATAACAATATAAATAAATTTTCAAGTGATATATAATTCTTAAAAAAATTTGAGAAAAGGGTGTTTAGGGCGCATTTAATTAATTCTCTTCCACCCCAAAAAACTGACATAAAGTTTATAATAAAAGAACCGTCATGTTCTTACTTTTTTATCTTAAATTGCGTATCTAATTTTGTTAGAAATTCTTATTTCATAACTTAAAAAAAACAATTAGAATTGTGCTAATAATGACGATAAAATAATGTAAAACCTATTTCAAGCTTTACTCATTTGAAAAGGAAAAAAACGGAGTTTCCTCCTTTTTAATTGGCCAGAGACATTCGGAGTATGATTCGTCCTTATTTACACATTGGCCACAATAGCATAAAATCAACGGACTCTGACTTATTTTGTTTAGATTTAAGGAGTCACAGTAATAGCGTATTTTACGACGCATCTGGCTCATTGTGTCGGAGTAACGACGAATTGGAGTATATAGGAACATCACTAATACAAATACTAAACTCGAATAACACCAGGAAGCGACATTACTTAAACACTGACTGTTGTTGGATTAATGCCAGCAGTTCATTTCAAATTCATTTTCAAATACTTGAAATGGTTAAAATAAACAAAAAATAAAATAAAAATATACCAATTTATATCTAAACACGTCATTTATTGTGCAAAAAAATATTAAAACAGCATGAAAAAATTACTTTCTGTATAATGTTTTTTACCTTTGTTTTTATATTAATATATTCATATAGAATAAATATTAGAAATTTGGTATAAGATTTTGGTCCATTTTATGTAAATTACTAAATGAACTTACTCAGTTCGCTAGGTTTAAATTGAAACGAAATTCAAAAGATTCAATGACACTATAGCTGTATTGTTTACCAACTTCAGGCCGCGTAATAAAATTAATTCAAAATATAATGGGCATTTCCGTTATTATTTTTTTATTTTTTTATAATTATTCTGCGCGGCGGCTGTCGCGACCACTCTGTCGCTTCTACAGTGCCGTTGAGTTTAAGCTAAATACCAAGATTTTATAAGATAAAAGATAGTGTATTTAATATTTTCATTAAGATTTTTAGCCAAAAATTCTTTACCATTTTCAAGTATAGAGCTGAAGGACCCTTCTACCCGGGTGAAGGTTATAACCGAAAAAAGAGCCGCACCCCTTTCAAATTTGGAATAAACAAAGAGTCCTTCTAATTTACAGGTCCCGGTACTAAAAACGCTAAAAAAATGGTTTTAGAGAAACAGCCTCCAAAATTTTTGTCTGAAAATGTTTTTCGGTGGGCATACCTCCTCCAAACATCCGATAAACTGCGCCCGCCTATATCTTTAGCAGAAGATAAAACAAAACATTTTAAATAAAAAATACACATTTTTTTAATTTACATTACACAAACCACCACGGTGAAATAAAAAGTTAGTACTGCGTTCAACTTTTTGTCTTAAATTTAAATGATGTTTTGTGAAAATTTTACCCTGTCCTTTAAAACCTTCCAATTGTTTATGTTCAAATATATTTTTTTAGTGGTATAAAAATATAACCTTAAAAAAATTGACAAAATAGACTTTTAAGGGCATTCCTGTTTTTAAACACTTCCTTTCTTGCTAATGAAAGTTTTAATAACAAATAAAAAAATCTGTACATTTTTTGCTTTATTTGCACATACTGATTGTAAATTTTAACAAATGTTATTGAGATAGTATAAAACCCCCTTGATTATTATTCTTCTTTTGTAAAACGTACCAAGCGAAAACCAGTTGGAAAAAAATGTTAATTATTTTGGTTTTAAACCTAAAAATAAAAAAAATAGATATGAACTTTCTATATTTAAAATAAATTAGCATAAAAAAGCTAAAAAAATAAAATTTAGTAATTCTTAAATAGCAAACACGTTTTTCTGCTTACCACGGTCTAAAATTGAACTGTCTAAACAAAAATGGAATAAAAATAGCAATTTTTTACCTACAACATTAATATTTTGATGACACAAATAATTACAGTGAATGTGTCAAAATAAAGTTTAAATTAACTTTGTTATTTTTTATATTTTGTGTAGTAATTCTTTTCGCGGTAAAAGATTAATTGAGCTAATACAGAATGCCCTGACAATCATATTTTGGCTTTTTTTACGAACGGTATTTCGAGATTTTTGTATTTTTTGAATTATTAAAAATATTTCTACTAAAAAAAACAGTTACAAGGTTTTGGACATAGTGGAATTTTTATCAACTCTTGAAAAATTAAAACAAAAGTTTTATTTTGTACCGCCGCTTTAAAATCAATCCAGGGGTCGTATGCTGAAGGTTTAATTCGACTTAAAATTAATCTGAGATTACGGATTGTTGACACGCAGTAAGCATACTAGCAGTATCGATTAGATAATCTAGTTTAACAAATTTAATCTGAGATTAAACCTAATCTCAGATTAAATCGTCACTAATTCGAGATTAAATTGTGAATTTATGCAAATTTTTAAACCACCTCTGGAGGTGGATTAAAAATTTGCGGGTTTTTCCTGCTAATCTCGAATTAATGACGATTTAATCTAAGATTAAGTCTATTAACTTCGTTAACCTAGATTATTCAATCAATATTGTTAGTATGTTTACTGTGTGTCGACAATCGCTAATCTCAGATTAATTTTAAGTCCGATTAAACCTTCAGCATACCACCCCAGGTGTGACTGCCTATACAAAAGAGAGAGACGAATATAATGCACAACAGAAATCTGACAAAAAATCTTACTGTCGGCCCTCAAATGTATAGTTGTTGTGTAAAGTCCATTACCGGAACTGGTTAAAACGTGGTTTAAATTATGGATTAAAAGCAAAAGAAGCCTGTTTCAAAGTATAATTTTTGAGCCTTCCGCAGTCTAAAAAAGAAGTTTCATGGAGTGAATTTCGGCTATTGGTTTTTTCATTTATAGCAAAGATGGTTCAGCCAGATGAAGTCAATCGATCTCATTGAAATAGATCTCTGCTTTGATTTCTAGCTAAAAAATAAAAATATTCAATAATTTTTGTTTGACAAGGCTACAGATTATCAACTTTTTTGAACTTTAATCTTATCTCACGTATAGAAACTTAAAATTATGTGTTATATAAAAAGAAATTAAAGGTAAACCCAACGTGGCTGCAACAGTTGTTCGTTGGACTGAAAAATGCTCCCCATTAAGTAACCACTCAAATTACTCGTATCAGCCAATCAGAATTCAGAAAATAAAAGATTTGAAGTAGAAATCAACTTCAGATGTTAGTTTAGGAATAATTTTTATTTTGTGACATAAAAAAAAGAAAATAGTTGTATACCATAAATTATAAATAAATTAAAAAAGTGATACTATAAATTTTTGTTTCCAAAAAACTAATTTTTTTAAAAAAATATTAATGAAATTGATAATAGAATAATTTAAAAAAATAAAATGCTCATTTAAGGGGCGGGGCTCCGGAGCTCTCTTCAAAATAACCGGAGCACCGAAGTTAAGCTTGATATAGGAGGGTAAACATCACTACTATTTAGACTTTTTATACTGATCCACATATGGACATATTTTGGTTTAAAGTTTTTTTTAATTTTATTTGAAACAATGTGTAATAATAATTATTTCGTTTAATATTTAATTAAAATTACAATTTTGTTAAAAAATAAGTTACAATTTTGTTGAAATTCAAGCAGGTTATAAATTTATAACCTAAGTAAGCCAGAGAGCCACAAACAAAACAAGTCATAAGCAATTTTTGCAGTTTTTGAAAATCTTTAAAATAAAATAAATCAGTCCATTTGTGCACGATTTTTTTTAATGTTTAATCCAAATTTGGATTAAAAATAAATCTGGGAGCGGCGTCATTCTGTTAATTAAAAACTGAAACTCCAAAAAAACACAAAAACACTGGGGCCGGTTGCATAAAACGTTTAAGGGTAATTATTGCCTTAAATTAACTTAATCACTTAAGTGGGGCAAAAAAGCAAATTTACCTCAAGTGCGTTGCATAAACAGTTTCACTTAAACGTTTACCTAAGTTTTCCCTTAAATCCCTAGGGTAGTCAAGAGGACCCTCAGACTTTAAGGGGAATAGTTCAAATAAAGCTGGTGCGTCATTAATAAGATTATAAATCGTTTTAAGAAAAATTAAAAAGTTTAATATAATTTTAAGTAATTAATTTTTACGATAAAACGAAAATCGTTATATTTTAATAAATAATTCAGCATTATTCTGCACAAAACATTATCTTCATTAATTGACTAAATTCCTCTCCTCGTTTCGGCTCCTTAATTTGTTTGTTTATTTAAAAATTTTCAGCACAATAAATTTAAGATTGAATAAAGAATACATTTATTTTTGTTTTTTAAGTGTTTTTATAAAAAAATCTAATAACTCAAGCCAAAAACCCCGACAAAACACCTAATTCCGAAAAAAAAATGAAAATAAGTTGTCGATTTAAGACTATTTGATGAAATAAAGTAATTTTTCAAGCAATTTAATATAGAATTCATTTTTTTAAACTGTGTTAATATAAATGTTTGCCCTTTTATGTGCTTAAACTTATTTTTGCAGCAATATTTAGTTTGAAATGTTAACAAAAATTCCCTTGCGTTGTAGTACGTACGCCCTAAGTTAAGGTTAAAGGCTGGTTCATACTTATGTAAAAACGTCCTTTGGACAAAGTCCAAAGGACAAACACAGCGTATAAACGTTAAAAACGTCCTTTGAACTTTGTCCAAAAGACGTTTTTACATAAGTATGAACCAGTCTTAAGGGAAATCGCTTACGTGCAACCGACTTAAGGGAAAACCTAACCTAGGGAGATTTCTGTATTTAAGGGAAAACGTAAGGGATTTTTTTCACTTTACTAAGGGATTTTTATGCAACCGACCCCTGAAAACTGGAACAAAATTTAGTAAGCATATCTTACCAACAAAATGGCTTTTATGAAAGTTTGATAAAAACCATAAAAGCCATATATTTTATTCTTTTTGCATTTAACTGCGGTTTAATATATATGCCAAGTAGCGAAAATTCGCTTTTTTCTCCAAATTACAAAATTCATTCATATGTATTTTTAACAAAGTTTGACAATTTAAAAGCAATAATAATGTTTCTGCTTACAAGCAGCTCAAAAGCTCTGGCCAAAGAAAAGAAAAGAGAGAGTGAAGGAGAAATGGGAGATGTTTAATTTTAACTGGTAATAGTAAGCTTATTTTAAGCGTTGTATATATTTTTAGCTATTTAAGCTGTACTTTTAGAACTATTTTGAGCGTTTTTAACAAGTTTCAAAAACAATTAGTTAAAAAATAGAAAAAATATTGAATTAAAATTAAAAATTAATCGAGAAATTAGCACAAAAATATAATGAACAAAAGATTCAGAGCTCTACAACGTAGTGGAACTTATTGATGTTATTTATCTAAACTAGTGATGTTCCCCGGAGCTTTGAACTCCAAGGTGGAGCTCCGCGCTCCGGGACGGAGCTCCGCTTTTAGGAGCCCGGAGCTCCGCCATATTTTAGCACTGATTTTATAAATTTAAGAATAATGTCATAGATTATTTGGTCAAAATTTATTTGTAAATTAATTTTTTTAAAAAACTTATTAAAAACGCTGAAAATAGTTTTAAAAATGCAGATAGATAAATTTTAAATGTATTTTAAGCTTATATAAGCTTAAAATCAATCATTTAAGGGGCTCCGGAGCTCCGGAGCTCCCTCTGTTTTAAATGGCCGGAGCTCCGGAGCGTAGAAGGAACATCTCTAATCTAAACAAATATTATACATAAAAATTAATGTATTGACTGCTGATTTTTCTTAAAGTTCAGAGATAAAGTGAAGTTCAGATTTTTAGAAAGCTCAAGTAAGATAAGTTTTAGATTACTCACTTAATATAGGCAAAACTCCAGAGCTCCAGAGTCAAATTGTTCTAAATGGCCCAAAGACTAGAGCGGTATATTTACAAGGTGTAGAAAAATCAATAGTATTGACTAAGGAAATACCTTTTAAGGTAGAACACCACAGTTATGATGATTTTTACTAAAAGTTAGATATCAACTTAGATTTTAATTTTTGTCTGACAAAAGTATAGTGCAATCGAAAGCTCAAATTATGATGTATCCAACAATAATTCATCGTTTACCGAATGTACTATTTCGATATATAGTTTGATGAATTTAAAGCTCAAAAACAGTTTTTGGCCATTTAAAAAATTTGATTCGCTCAGTTTTTCCTGCAATTTTATAGAAAGTTAACGAAAAATAAGGGGCAACTTTTAGATGTGGTTTGGAATAAAATGTAATTCAAAATTTCAAGAAAATTAAGAAAATCGATAATTTTAAAAGAAAAATCAAATTAAAAAATCCTGAATTAAAGGCAAACCAAACGTAGCTGCAACAGTGTGTTCACGTATTCATTTAGGCCACCCCTACTTAATATCATGACGTAATAACATACTTCTATTGCTTTCTCAACACCAGCAATTATTTTCTGACTGTTAACTGCAATTATTTGAAATAGGCACTGTTAAAATAATAATGCATTATTAAAAGTATGAAATACAATTTAAAGGTTTAATTGCAAGATAGATGAAATACTGATTATTTTAATATTTGTTTAAAAAATATTTGTTTTTATCGTTTATAACTCTTAATATATTGTCTTAAGGCGTGTTTTTGTTTATAATTTGAACAAGGGGTCAAAAACTCAATTTTATTTACATATTATTGATTTCTGAGGAAAACATAAAAACATAACACTATTGTTGTAAATTCGCCTTCTTTCAGAATTCAATTTTTAATTCAAATACACATCTATTTGTTGCTGTATTAAGCCAACTTTATGCATCCGTGCATCAACCCCCAAAATATTGCAAACAATTGAATACATTCATGTATGTTATCTTTGTTTCGGAAAATTCATTCAAAAACCAATAAAAATTTGGAATTTTTGAAAAATATAGAAACCAAGGGCACCCCTTTTTTAATAATTATCTTTTCCAGAATATATGTTGTGTTTTATTTGAAATACACATTTTTGTAGCTGTATTAAGCCAATTTTGTCCTTATGTCAATCATCGAACATACCCCAAAATACCACAAAATGAATACATGTCTTATATTTGTTTTGGAAGATTCATTAAAAAAAACCAATGAAAATTCCGTAGTTATTTGGCTTTTTACGTTTACAATTAATTGTTCAGTGAAAAATTATCCACTTCGATTTTATGCCATAGTATTTTTATTTATAACTATACGCAATTTGTTTAAGCCCACAGTCCCCTGTTTAATAAACATAAGGAAACTCAGTACCTGTTTCTATTAATTTTTAATCTGGATTGCCAGTGAACACGCTTTCCCTCTCCCTGGCTGCCCTTCCTAAAATACACAGCCCCTTTCCTCTGCTTTGTTTGACTATGGAGTTCTACAAACTGCGCGCCTTTTTTTTGCATGCAAAAATAAAAAAACCTCCCTCCCCCTCTTTGTTTCATGGAGTTTTCAGATGAATTGTATTTTGTATTTTTGCTTCATGGCAAGGCTTTCTTTGTAATTAAACAGTGATATTATCTGTGCTATTTATAAAACTTTTGGACCCAGTTCAAAGCGGACTGGGTCTACTTTTTACGCGTAAAAAGCGCTCCTAGTCCGTTTTGATTTAAGAGCTCCCAATTCATTTTAATTGTCATACTATTAATCGGCAGTACACCGTTTTTTTACTATGCACATTTATTCAAATTTGTGTAAAACTATTAAAAACCTGAATATTTCTTAATAATTACAATTTTATGTTGAAATTAGAATATCAGTTGCAAGATTTATTAAGTTTTACTTCATTAAATTTTAAAATTTGAAAATTTAAAAACAATGTGAACAATTCTCTGACAAACGAAACAGCTGATTTCGACGTGTGCATTGCAATTACAACAGCGGAATGGGACGGCTTTCCGTGCAGGCCGGTCTACACAGAAAGGGGACCCAGCTGGCTTTGGACCCAAGCCAAAAGCTTTCTGAATTGCATGGTATGTTTGCAAAACAAAGTTTAGAAGTTTTTTGCTCTGAGTTTTGTACTCACTGTAAGAATTACAAATTTTGTAAATAATTATCGTTTTTTAAGTTTTCAATTTGACAGGTGCAAAAAAACTTGCTCCACAACAATGCCCTTTGTATCAACTTAAACAAGCACTGACTCAAATAAATTCCTATATTGCCCAAACCGGGATGCTCTTTTTTATACAGACTTTAATATTGGTATTCATTCAGAGTTCCCCTCAACAAGTCTCATTTTTGAAATTTGCCTTAATCAATTCAGTAACAATTCAGTAATTACATTTGGTTCATAATGGAATTTGATTTGCAATAAATGCTCCTTTAAACCTATTTACCATTTTCATTTTAGTAACAGCTATATACATGTATGCAATTTTTTGTGTTCCACTTCACAGAAAGGTTGCAATGGTACAATTAAATAAACAAAGATTCTATCCCATGCCAGGTTAAGAACAGTTACTGTCTACAGATTTTTTTAATTCGCAAAATATCTGGTTAAAATGAAGGTAGTGAGTACAAATAAAAATAGCATATGGCATGTGTTATTAAAGTTCCAGTGCAACCTGGTTTATTTTATTTTGTCAGAAGTACATTTCTTTACAAATTTGTCACAGATTTCTGAGTACTGCACCAAAACAAAGAACGTCATTTCAGTCCCCATATGCTCTTTTTCTTCTTGCATCACAAGATGCCAAAATCGCAATTTTTAAACAATTATACCTTTTGTATTTCTGATTTTTATGGCTTTTTATAGTCATACTTTATAATGCTTAAAGGTTAGGTGCAGAGTCAAACTTTTTGTCTTCGATTTTGATATTTTTTGGTGAAAACATTACCCCTGCCTTAATAGCACACAAAAATTTTTTTAACAATATATCCCCAGTGGTTCAGGAGTTATGACCCTTCAAAAATGGCATTTTTTGACAATTTTATATAACGATTTAAATTACAAATTATGCACTCAAAGAAAGCGGCTACTTTCTACTTTAATTTGATACCTTGATCATTAAGATTGGTGCAAAATTTGTTGAAATATTGCGTTTCTGTACAAAAAAACCCGCAATTTTTTTGATAAAAACACAAGACAGCAGTAATTTTGTGAAATTTGCCCACATTTTCTTTCCTTCACTTTGTGTTTTAGCGAAAAAAAAAGAAGGTTAAACGCAATATCTCGACAAATACTGCACCAATCTTTACAATCAAGGTATCAAATTAAAGTATAAAACTTTAGATTATAAATATACACTCAAAGAAGCGCCAATATTTTACTTTTTTGGCACCTTGATTATTGGGATTGCTGCAGTATTTTTTAAAAAATTGCGTTTGCAATACAAAAATTACAAAACCACTCTTAACAATAAAGGTACCGAAAGAAAGTAGAAAGTTGGTGCTATGGGTCAGAGTATCAATTGCAACTTCATTATTTATACCTATTAAGCAATCTTTTAATATTACAAAACTACAAAAAAAATTTTTCAAGGGTCATGTTTCCTGAATCACTAAAAATCTTTTTACAAAAAAAAACTATGGTAAAAGGTAGAAGTAAGCGTTTGAGAAAAAGTAATTGAAATCGCAAACAAAAGTTTGACTCGGCACCGCCATTTAAATTTAAAATTTTGTTTAATTTCGATCAGAAAAAATTGAATAGAATTATTTTATTGCAATTGTGTAGTTTATTGTTTCTTTTGTGCTATGTTTTATAATTAACGGTAACTTTTAATCAATATGCTAATTTGAAAAAAAAATTTAAAAAATTTGATTAATAAATAATTTAGTGTTTGTTGGTGTTTGCGTAAAAGTCTTGAACTGATTGAGATTAGGGCAAACATCCATAAACGGCTAAATAACCCAAAGGCAAGCTGAATAATTAAAAGTTTAATTAAAAACTTATTGTCTATTATTATTGTTTTTCTTAAACTTCATAATAACTCAATCGTAACTGGTTCTTATACTCGGAAATAAAAAGCTTAATATAGATTCAAAGTTTAGGACTTTTTTCGCTCTTATCCACTATTTCTTTATAGCGTGTGTTTTTTTCGCGGGGATGTGGCTACTCAAAGTATGGACGAAAAAGCTAAATTTTGTAGTTTGTGTCGGTAAGAATGTAATGATGTGAACAAAAAAAAACCACCGACCACCAACCGACCAAGGGGAAATTACCAAATTTCGCTTTGCTCTCCATACTTTTTAGAGAAGTCACATCCCCGCGAATAAAACACACGCTATAGAGGAATAGTGGATAACTTGATTACAGTCGCGGTCTGCATTCCGCGCATGAGACGCGATCATGATAAAGAAACATTTACCTTTTATTCATGAATCTCAAGTAATATATAACTTGATTACGGCGCGTTTATTTGTTTAACATAAGTTTCTTGCAGCTGATTGGACGTCTTGAATGATGAATAGTACGCTTAATATTTTTGAGCGATTTTTTTAACCAAAGAATTAAGGAGAATCAACAGTTTGAACGCACTTTTCAAACCCCAATCTTATTAGCGTGAGATACAAGAATTGCCAAGTATAATCTTAACCCATTTCAAACATAATCGCTTCTCGGACACGAAATAAAACTATCGTCTCGCCTTAGTGTAAAAAAGAGAAACTGACACTCCATCACCCGTTAGTTAACAGCTCAAATTAAGAAACGGTGACGCGTTGGTTCTCTGCGTTTCAGCTACGCTTTTTTTGCCAAAATACTTAAAGGTTAAATATACAATGGTTTTATTTATTTTATTAGTAACTGCTAATTTAAGTTTTATATACAGGCGGTAAACACTCCGTTATGAAGCATAAATTTTGTTAAGCCATATCCTAAGTTTTATAACCAAAATTTCGATAACCCATTTAATTTTTGTTTGTCAAATAGAAACGACATTTGCTTTGAATTGTCATATAAAAGTGCGGTAAAGAGTCAAATTTTTCGTCATAGATTTTAATGGAGTATTGTTAAAACCATTCCTCTGCCTCCAATAGCCCACAAAATTTTTTTGTTCAAAATATCTTCAGTGGTTTAGAAGATATGACTCTTTAAAAAAGTCGGTTTTTGGTGATTCTGAAAAATAATTCAATTAGTATAAAAATATATTATTATTATTATTATTATTATTATTATTATTATTATTAAAACTTTATTAAATCTAAAATACGTAATGTTTTAATTATGAATCAATCAGTTGTGGTAATATAAATAAAATAAACATTAAACATGGTAAAAAAACGTACTGGAAATACAAAACAAATATTTTTCCAAAAAAAACAACAGTGGAGTCTTTCAACCACGCGATTTATTATAACCATGCAATTTTTATTAATCAAATCTATATTTATTAAAGCGGATATATCAAACCTTAAAAAATACATATAAAATTTGTCAAAAAAAAACAAAACTAATCAATGATTAAACGAATTAATTTGAAATAAAAAGGGAGAAAACACGAAGAGCCCATGCGCTACTTACATGTGTTTGTCACACATAGTAATTTTATCAAACGATATTTTGTTGATTTCATTTTTAAAAATATTTAACCTTGCAGCTTTAACTGCTACTTCTGGAAGAAAATTCGAGTATTTGGCGGTTCTTGAAGCAAAACTGTAGAAACTAATATTATTTTTCGCTTTTGGTAACATTAACTTAAGACAGTGATCATTTTTACTTTTAAAATTAGCCCAGTTAAAAAAGTCATCAAAAATTAAGTCATTTAGTTTTTTTTACAATCCTATACACCATAGTTAAATCAAATTTAATGCGCCTAACTTCAAGTGGTTCCAAATTAAGCGTATTTAATCGGCTTATGTAACTATTTCATAGTGAAAGACCACACCTTGCAAATACTCGTCGCGTGAAATACCACTGTACTTGCTCAACTTTATTAATATCCAAGGTGACCAAACCTCTGAGCAATAATCCAGTATAGGGCGGGTAAAAGACTTGTAAGCGGTAACTAAAACAGATTTGTTTCGGTCTGAAAGCAGCGAAAAAGAATGTTAATTATTGATAACGCTTTTTTGCAATAATACTGCAGTGTTCTGTTGATTTTGGGTCAGAAAAAATTTGAACACCAAGGTCCCTAGATTCTTCAGTCCGATTTAATACGTGATCACTAATGAAAATAGGTAGTTCAGGATTATTGTGACCAAAATATAATATACTACATTTTTCTTTAGCTATTTTTAATTGCCATGTTTGTGTCCAAGATATTAACTTGTTAATCGCACCTTGAAGACATTGGTTATTTTTTAACTTTGATCTAGAATAATAGAGTTTCACATCATCAGCAAACAATTTGCATGTGACATCCAACCCTTTTAATTCTTCAGACAAGTCATTAATAAATAACACAAAAAATAAGGGCCCTAAAACTGTTCCCTGAGACACACCCGAGGTGACCCTGCATTCTGTGGAACTTGATTTACTTAGTACTACTCTTTGGGTTCTATGACTTAAAAAAGCCTTCATCCAACCGAGCAAATCACCCTCAATTCCGTAAGCCTGTAGTTTAGAAAGAAGTTTTGTATGGCATACAGAATCGAAAGCCTTACTGAAGTCTATGAACACTGTATCAATTGAATATCCTTTTTCTATGGAATTGGCCCAGTCATTCATAGACTCCAGTAAAAAAGAACAAGTTGAACGTTTTTTTCAAGAAGCCATGTCGATCTATTGAAATAAGTCTATTATTTCTTAAATCGTGTAAAAGTTGCTCATTGATACAAGTTTCCATAACCTTGGAAGCAATACAAGTTAGAGATATTGGGTGATAGTTTTTTGCTACGCTTGAATTGACTTTCTTAAAAATTGCAATAACTTTGGCTTTTAACCATAGCAGAGGGAGGCTATGCATTCTCGTTAACACTTCAAAAACAGAAGGAAGTGGCTGAGCAAGGGAGTTTGCTAAATTTTGAAATATTATAGGTGGTAAGCTATTTGAAGTTCTACTACATTTATTTTTTTTGTTTTTTCAAAGCTTTAAAATTTTTTGGGTAAATTTTATATTATTGATTTTTATATTTGGTGGAGCTTTTTTTGATAATTGTGCAAGTTTTTTATTATCTTTCATAAAATTTTTACAAAAAGCAGAATTTAAAACTTCGCATTGTTCACTGGGTTTATGTGCCAGAGTGCCATCAAGTTTTTTTAAAGGATGCAGCGCTTTATTAGAAACACTGTTGCACATATTTCTCACAAAATTAAATAATCTATTTTTATTTTTTTACTTGTTAGTATTTTCTTTTCACGCTGTTAACTAAATTTCGCAATCTCTTTTTGAAAAAGTCTATTTAATTTATTGTATTCGACTCTATTATCCAAATTCTGGCGTTTTTTCCACAAATTCTTTTTTTTAATAAGAATTGTTTTGATGTATTTTGGATATTCACGTTTATTAAAAGTTTTTTGCTTTTTTTCTTTTTGGTACAAATAAATCAATAGCTTTTTCTATATGAGATCTCAGAGCCCATTACACCACGGGGCCCATGATTATTGCTAAAAAAAAATTAAAATAAAAAAAAACATAAACAAACTAATATAATAAAAACAAAACAGAAAAATTATGACGCACAAGAAGACACCTAAAAATAAAACCTAAGCTTAAAAAAAAAATAATAAAAAAAAATAAAAACAAAAAAAATTATAAAAAACTATCATAACTAAAAAAAAAACAAACAAAACCCCAAATCCTCTCCCCTCCCCCAAACACAACACCCCAACAACAAAACAAGAACACCACAACTTGAACCAGTAAATACGGGCTCAGGATATTCCAATGGGTCTCAGCCGACGCGATAGTCTCAAAAAGGTCAATAAAATTAATTGAATTAAGGTAAGGCGTTCATTTGTTCCCAATATGCTTGCTTAAAATCAAGAAAAAATTCTGTCTCAGAATTTATTGTTTTTGTTTTGCTGCATGGTGGGCGGCATAAAAATTCAATACTGATACGTTCGCTATTAAAAAAAGGGGTTCGCTAACTGTAACGTTAAATATTTGTAAGTCTTCATTACAAAAAATCTAAACTAAGAATTAGGCCCTCGAGTAGGTTCAGTAACCAGTTGGCTAAAGGATTTCTTATTTTAAACGTTATGAAAAATAGACGCTAAGTGACCCTCACGAGAAAAATTTTTCCAAAATTTAGTAGAAATGTTAAATTCCCCGCATAGTATAACTGGGAATTTTGTGTTCGAAAGTACTTGTAGAAGCTCACAAAACAATTCAGAATAGTTAAAAGTACTGTTAGAAGGCCTATAAAAGCTAATAAATCTAGTAGGGGTATCGCCTAGTAAATCTACTGCAATAACTTCAAGAGAAATAAATTTTTCAGCTATGTTAATTTAACGTGCTTTAATATTTTGTTTTACAAATATGGCAACACCACCGCCAACTTTAAGGGGGCGGTCTTTACGAAATATAATATATTTGTTTTTGGCATTAAGCATATGATTAGTAATCTCAGGTTTAAGCCACGTTTCATTAAAAATTAAAAATTGATAAAAATTTTCGTTTAGTAAGTTGTCTAATAAATTACGATTATCAAAACTATAAACACTACGCACATTGGCATAGACACATTTTAAATAATTAGTGTTTTTTATATTTTTGTACGCCTATATTAGATGTGGTCTCTCCCCTTATGATTTTAAATTGTTTTTCCTCTCGGAAAGAAACCATCGTCCTGTGCTACTAGTGATCGACTGGGGCAGAATTATTGCTGATGCCGGGGCCGGGGCCGGGGCCGGGGCCGGGGTAGAGAAATTTTAATTTTCCGGGGCCGAGGCCGATGCCGGGGTAGCAAATTTTGCCCCGGCCGGGGCCGGGGCCGGGGCAGGCTAAAAATTTAGAAGAATTTGCAATTTTGGTCGTTTTTTCAAAATTATAATTTTTTACTGTAAATTTTTTTGTTTTAGATAATTAACAGTCATATTTTAGAATTTAAGCACTTGTGTAAGTAGAAAAAAATATTTTTTTAATACACAAAGTTTTTCCAAGCAAAACAAAAAAAATATTTGAATATTTCAATTCTTTTAAACATAAATTATTATTATAACTAGTATACACTACGGTTGTAAAAAATAATAATTTTTGATTATTTTCAGAAAAAGTAAAAAGTAATTTTAAAAATATTTAATTTAAGTAAAGTAAGAGTAAAAGTAATTTGTTATATTAATTTAAGTAAAGTAAAAATAAATGTAATGGTCGAAATTATATTTAAGTAAAGTAAAAGGAAGACCTATTTTTTAAGTAAAAGAAAAAGTACAATTATAATAAAAATAATTTTGCAACGGAGTAAAACGTCGATTTTTGGAGCTCCAGAGCAATTACCGTCCTATATCTTTGACGTGCCAATGCTGCAAAATTATGGAAAGCATTATTTCAGATTATGCCATTATTAAATTTCTAAAAAATCAAAACCTGATTTTAAAGATCAGTTTGGGTTTTTGTCAAAAAAATCAGTGGGCTTGCAACTTTTAACTTGTCTGGCAGAATGGAAATATGCTTTAGAAAACAAAAAATTCGTTGATAATATCTACATCGATTATGCTAAAGCATTCGAGTCTGTGAGTCATGAAAAACTGTTATTTAAATTAAAAAACTACGGCATTTGTTATGAACTTTTTGATTGGTTAAAAAGTTTTCTAATAGAAAGAAGACACCAAGTCATCAGCGACGATGAAATAACACGCTCTGATAAAAAATGTTTCGAGTGGGGTGCCCCAAGGTAGTGTCTTGGGTCCCCTTTTGTTCATGATATACTTTGTCAAAATCAATTGGAGGGTCTACAAAAATCAAACATTTTGCCGACGAGGCAAAAGTTTATCAAATTATAGACAGCCCTCAATCTTTTGATCAATTCCAAAATTCATTGAACGATTTTCATAATTGGTCTCAGAAATGGGAGTTGAATATTGCTTACCAAAAATGCAGCATTTTTCCTTAGGGAAGAACAACCCTCACAAATGCTACCATTTAAATTCCTTAAATATCAAACGCAAAAATTTCGTCAGCGACCTAGGTGTAAAAATCACGCATAATCTCAAATTCACAGAGCATTGTGCTGCTATTGCATCAAAAGCACGCAGCCGAGTATCCGTGTTGCTCAGAGCTTTTACCACAAATAACATGTCAGCTCTTCTCAAAGCATACATTACGTTTATAAGGCCGCTTTTAGAATTTGAGACTAAGTGTGTGGTCTCCACATCTAATAAATGACAACTAAATAATTGAGCGCGTCCCACATGTTTTCACACGTAAGCTTTATGCACGCTGCGGTTTTCCTAAAGTTGCATCTGAAACTCGTTGCAATGGGTTAGAGCTAGAAACCTTATCATCGCGAAGGCTAAAAAACGACATGATAATGACATATAAACTTCTTAATGGAATAGTTGACATCGATTCTAAAATGTTTTTCTCAATAGATAAAAATCTAAAAACCTGAAATAACGGAGCTAAACTTCAAGGAAATAAGCATCGCCTAGATATAAGCAAATACATTTTTAGTAATAGAATAATTAATCTATGAAACAAATTGCCAACAAAAATAGTGCAAGCCAAATCTCTCAACTTGTTTTGTGAAAAACTAACACAGTTCTTTCATGAAAACAGCATAGAATAAAATTTAATAAATTTCCTTTAAATCTTTACAAAATTTAACTTTGCTTGATTGGTGGTAAAATATTTTTTTCTTTTTGTTGTACATCGTAGTATTTTTTTATAAATACCTGTGCAACTTTTATACAGATTTAAATGGTTTTCTTGTAATATGTTCTTTTTTTCTGACTATTTGTCTTTTTTTTGTATGTAGGTTACTGTATGAAATTAACCAATATATAAATAAATAAAATAAGGACATGTTCATATATATAAAAATATCCCTTTTTTAAGGTAATTTTAAGCATTGCACTGTTAATTTTACAGTAATAAACTCGACATCAAAAAGTTCTTTGACGTTTATTGCATCGTATTTTAGTTTTTTTCTAAAAATACTACTTTTAGATTTAATTTTAAACTTTAAAGTTGCCCTTGTACTGCATATTGCATTTTTAACCTTAAATGTAAATTGTCATTAAAAATGGTTAACTATCAAGAATATTTTTTTATCCAAAGCAAAAAAAAACATTTAACCAAGATTTTTTTATTAAAAACTGCACTTACTGCATAATAAATTTCAGAAAATGCCCATATGAAATAGTAAAAATGAGATTATTTTAATATTAAGTACTTATAAACTCAAAACTCAAAAATACTTCGAAAAAAATAGTCCTTTCTAATGCTTAAATAAAAAAAAATCAAAAATCAAAAAAAGGTAAAACCCCATACTCACAGCTCTTTGAAACCTAAAAGTTTTAATTATTTTACTTAGCATTATAGTTCAAATAACTCACTTTATGTTATTTTTAACGTAAAAATAGTATAATATTCAACTTCAAGTGAGTATAGTTTAGGCCTTGGGACGGGGGGTGGTTGGTTACCCGGGGTAGATCTTTTTTTAATTCTGGGAGGGAGATCCTAGAAAGTCCTTCTGTACTCGCTGGTTTTCTAAGCGGTAGTCCAAGAATAGAAAATTTTGAAATCTAGAAGGTCAGGGTGAGTCTGGTTTTCAAAACAAAATAATTTTTGTGGTGTCAGATTAAAAATTCTAAAAAATTCTAAATTTTATGAGGAGAACTTCAATTTTTGTCTAGAAGGAGGGTCCGAAAATTTGAGGTTAACGTAAGAGGGGTTGACTTCAATCTTTCTCCCCCTTTCACTCATATAAATTTTATTAAATAATCATATTTTTGGTTTGGTGGGAACACTTAAGATTTTTCGGTGATTTGTCATTTTTCTGGCAAAAACCTAACGTTTTGCCGGGCCCAAACCTTATGCCAAGCTTTTGCCAGCTATTTTCAGTTTAACCACGCCTTAGATTTAGTACTAAACTCTAAAACCCTTTAGTACTAAAACACTTTAGCCTTAGTTTTAGTACTAATGAATGACACCCGTACTTCACAGTTCACAAAAAATCTAATTTACTTGTTAACTAAAAATTTACTTACTATTTTTGCTTGATTTTAAGGCTAGTTTGATTTTACTCCACTATTTTTACTCCACTCCTTTTTTAAGCTTAAGCCTACGCGTTCCTAATCCTAAGCAAAGCCTAAAAAACAACCTAAACCTTAACAAATAGCTGTGCGAGGAAAGTTTAGGTTGTTTTTTAGGCTTTGTTTAGGCTTAGTAACACGTAGGCTTAAGGTCTCTCCAGACAGTTTTTATTGAAGAGCGTTCACTAGTAAACCAATTGCAATAAAGAGCAAAAATTACCCATTTTTATTTACACACAATTTACTTTTGAATTATTATACTTATAGAGTATTATAATATTTTAGGATATTCAAATGACGAAAATTTGACTAATTGGCGAAAAACAGGCAACAAACTCTGATTACATTAATGATATTTTTTGAATTTATGTTAAATAAATTTTTAAAATTGTAAAAAAATAAAAAAAAACATTATTAAAATCAAAAAAAAATTGTGGCCAATATATGTTTTATGTGGGAATCGATCTCGGGACCTTTAAAAAAGCTTTACGACGCGCTAACCGACTATGCCACTGTTACCACATGTGATGATGAGCTCTAAAAGCGATTTATAAACCACCCTTCTGACAAAATTCTTCTTACAAAATTTTCCATACTTAAGAAAACTGTCCGGAGAGACCTTAAGCTTAAAAAAAGGAGTGAAGTAAAAATAGTGGAGTAAAATCGTGTTAGCAGATTTTAACGCTTCCTTTAGGCTCAGAAAAAACTAAAGTTTTCGTCTTTAAAAAAAACAGTTAAATATAAACTTTTTATGATAATTTTTTGTTTGAGTTTTAGGTTTCGCTTAGGCTTAATAAAATCTATGATTTTTTTGAAAACACTTCATTAAATTTAAATAATTTATTTATTAAAAAAATAGTTCCATTTTTAGGTTTTGCTTCGGGCTCAGAAATAACAGGTTTTAGTCTTTATTAAAAAACAAACCATTAAATTTTTTGTTTGATTTTAGGATTCGCTTAGGTTTAAAAAAATCTAAATTTTAGGTTTATCGTTTATTCAATTATATTTTATTGAAAACTCATTTTTTTCTAGGAATTTTTTTTATTTTGGGAAAGTTTACACTACTTTAGCAAAGGGTTTTAACGTCTTTTTTAGAGCAACGCGTACTCCGGCGGTCAAATGCTTGACGTTAAAATGTGCGGCGTTCAAATGCTGACGTTCTACTGCTCAGTGATCAAATGCTGGCGTTTAATATTCCTAGAATCAAAACAATGGATTGAAAACCTGTTTTTTTCTAAGCCTATAAGCAAAAATTTAAAGTCAGGAATTATTTCAAAATGATAAATTTTTATTAACCGATAGCTTTCAAAAAACTGAAAACCTAAGCCTAAGCAAAACCTAAAAATCAAGCAAAACTTTATCAAAAGAAACTTTTATTTAACGGTTTGCTTTTTTTTTAATTGAAGACTAAATAAACCTATTTTTTACTAAACCTAAGTGCAACCTAAAAATCAAGCAAAACTTTATTGTTTGGGCGAAAGCTCATAATTTTGAAAATGGGTTTACAAAATTGCATTGAAAAGACGATAGTTTTTTGAAGACTTATTTTAAAAGAAATATAAGACGAGCTTTTCGAAAACAAGATGTAGAAGACGAGATGTTAAAAGACGTAAAGTAGAAGACGAAATTTCCGGATCCGGACACCCCTTAAATTTCATGAAATTATTGATGTGCCGGTTAGGCGGAATAAATAAAAACCCAAGCAAAATAAACAAATTAGAATACTTTTTTAATCAATTTTGCTCTCTTAACATGTTACTTTTTAATTAACAATTTTTGTTTTCATTAAACGATAAAAAGCACTAATTTAAGTTTAAAAATTATAAAATTAGTAAATTTAAAATAACACAATTAATTTATTCTGAGAAACCGATAAACTTCCAAATTATTATTTTACTGCAAGAAAATATTTTAGATTCTTGTTTTGTATAGTTTGATTCAAATTTCATGTGAATTTAGGGTTTGGTCAAGGGTCAGGACACACAGTTCTTGGTTTTGTAAATGGAAACAACTGTTATAACAAATATCAAAGATGATTTTATGTTAAAAAAATTTTGCAGGAAAACACTTCAAAACTCAATACAAAAAAACGTTGTTTTTTTATAAGCCTAACCGAAACCGAAAAATCAAGATAAAAGCCAAAAACAACTTAAAGACTTTCAAAATTCCGAATAATTTACTGCTTAAAAAAATAATATTTATTTCAGAAGACATTACGCAGAAAATATTCAATTATTCAATTATTTATTCCAGCAAACCAACAAAAAAAGAAAACAGTACACAATGCACAGTATAAACCAAGCGAACCAATCACGGTCGCGCATACAGTAACAAGTACATGGTTTACTAGATAATGGTCCTAAGGCTTATAGTAAATAAGCACTAAAAAGGACCATTCTTAATCGTTTTTTTTGAAACTAAAAAGTGATGGAGCGGTGATTTGATTTTCGGAAAGCGAATTCCATTTTGACACAACTCTGTTACAAAAAAAGAATTTTCGACAGTTTATTCTAGATTTTTGAACTTTTCATTTTAAAGAATGACCTCTGGTAGGGTTCAAATTAAAGGTAAAAAAGTCGTTTGGATTAATATTTGTTTTAGCATTAAGTATTTTGTAACACTCAGTAAGATCAAAAATGTCACGTCGCTCACTCAGAGCTTGAGTTTTTAAAAAATTTAATCTATTTTCATAAGATGCATAGCGTAATTTACAACGTTTGAATAGTCTTCATGTAAAGTTGCGTTGAACTCGTTCAATAATCTTCTGATCTTTTATCAGATAAGGGTTCCAGACTGTAGTAGCGTATTCCACAATGGGTCGAACGTATGATACATAAGCGCATAAAAACTTTTTTATTGAATTTGAAGTGAAAGTTCTAAATATTCTAAATTCAAAGGAGTTATTTTTGAAGCTTTTTTAGCAACA
>JASAMX010016771.1:0-50451 GCA_030248175.1 Microlaimidae sp. YZB2_3
TTTTTGTTATTTTTAGTGGTGCCACGGGATTTTTTTCATGTTTTTGCCGCAATCACAGCTAGAATTACCGTCCATCTTACGCCGCATATTATTGTAACAACTGCCTAAAAGAATATATTTTAAAACGTGTTCTTATATAGGCACCTTGCACTGGAACTCAGTTTATACATGAAGTATGCAATAAACTAGCGATACACCATAATGGATAATTACCGTATCTCCTAATTATCTTTTGTAGTATGCAGATCAATCCTCAAAATCGCGCGAAATTTCGATCGGTTGATCTGCATACTACGAAAGATAAGTAGGAGATACGGTAATTATCCATTATGGTGTATCGCTAGTTTATTGCATACTTCATGTGTAAACTGAGTTCCAGTGCAAGGTGCCTATACACTGATAAATTTCTTAATAATTTTCAGATAGTCACGGCAATCGAACAAGGTCAGGGATTTCTGTCCAATCAGCAAGTAATTCGCTGGATATTTTCCAACACTCCGCCCGCCGATTCATTAAGCAAATTATCCGCTCAGAATGTCCGGGGCATTTTCGTTGCGGGACCCGACGCTCCCATAAACGTACCGGAATTTGACAACTACTGGATATCCACAGATCCGCGCCGGAGCAACGTTAGCGTTTGGATGCGGGAACTTTACCAACGGGAAGCCAAATGTAGATTTTCAGGTATTTGGAACTATTCTTTTTTTATTTTATATTATACTAAATTCATAACAGTTATATATGTATTTGCGCATTTTAGATAACTGATAATGGTTTAAATGAAGTATTAGCCAATATACTTGAAAATATGTTCACAATTAACATTGTAAGGAAAGTAATTATGGAATTTACAGTCAACAAGCTTAATAGTATAAATGTAATTTCCGCGGACGCAATCAAAACATCTTAACTCAAATCACAACATATTAACTTAAATTCTAAATGCAGTTTAAAAATAATAGGTTTTTAAAAATAATAGGTGGTTATGGGTTTACGGGTTTTTAAAAATAATAGGTGGTTTTTACGAAGTTTTTACGAGTTAACAATTGAAAAAATATAAATAAAAATTCATTTATTTTGACAAAAAACACAAGGTTTAAGTTAGGGTAACTGACTTAATTTCGGCCACATTTTTTATTTTTTTGGATAAGTTTTTTTGTGGTTTTTCCAATCGACCCAAAATTTGGTCCGAAAATCAAACGATAGTTATTTTTTGTTATTCCAGTGCAAAATTTTAAAATTTCTGTTACATTTAAAGATCATTCGAGGTTTAAAGTTGTTTTTTTATAGTGGCCAAAATTAAGGCACGAGCCATTAACTTCGGCCACCTAGAAAAAACTAACTATAATTATTGCAAAAACGAACAGTAAAATTTTTTAAAGGTTTTAAGTTTATCCTTAGGTATTGCTCTTGGCACATATAACTTAATTTTTTCGCGTTTGCAAACTTTAATAGTTATTAGCAAGACTTTAATAAATTTGAAAAAACCTCAAAACCCTAAAAAAACAAGTTTTAATAACTTGTATTTTTTCTGAATTTTTTTTTGGCATAAAAAAACGTCAAAAAAAGTCAAACGAGCAAAAAAATTTCTTTAAGAATACAGTAAGTACGATAATATCTGAAAACAGCAAAAAGACAGCAGGTTCTTTCACCTAAATTTAAAGGTGGCCGAAATTAACGGAATCTTAAAATGCGCAGTTAGTTAAACACATTGGAAAGTGATTTTGAAGAAAATATCAAAACATGAAAATTAACAACTTTGACCCTTAAATAGAAGATATTTTAAGGTTATATAGTGCTTCGTTCTAAATTTGATGCAGTTTAAACACAAAGCAAAAATTAAGAAAATCACAAAAAATTCACTTTTTGTATAAAAATGTTGATAATGCAGAATAACACAAATAAAAAAACTTTTGCAAAAACACTTTATTCAACATTAATCCAGTTACTTTTGTGCTAGTTCTTTTGTGTTTTAAAAATAAGCCAATTTTCCAACACCATAAATTGGTGGCCGAAATTAAGGCCTGACCAAAATTAAGTCAAATACCCTAAGTAAACAAAAGTGAAGTCCGCTAATTTCAAAGCTTGCTTGCGAAAGGCCCCCAAGGGTTTGGCCCAAGGGCCAAACCCCCGGCCCGCCAAACAAAAAATTTCCCCATTTAGACTCCATGAAGATACGCTACTTTGAGATCATATTTTTTTGTTAATATTGTTTTATGTAGTATTTGCTTGCGCAGTAACATCAGCCGAGTAACATCAGCCTTGTGTTCTTGTTTTATCAGATATAATAATAATAATGACTGTTTTGTATGTTTGCTTATTTTCTCTAATTCTTATTTTTGTTTTCTTTTGTTTTCTTCTTTTTTTTGGTGCATACAATTCCAGTGCGGTTGCTTACTAGCTTGCTTCTGTATGTTTTTGTCGTTTGACAAAATAAATAAAAACAAAAAAATTAAAAAAAATAAGTAAATAAACTCATTGATTAATCGAGTCCCGACTGAGATACGCTACTTTGAAATCATATTTTTTTGTTAATATTGTTTTATGTAGTATTTGCTTGCGCAGTAACATCAACCTTGTGGATCCTGTTTCATCAGAAATAAACTAATAAAATAATAATGCTGTTTGGTATGCATGGCTTTTTTGCAAACTTTCTTTTCCCCCGGCCCCCCCCCCAAAAAAATAAAAAAATAAAAAATAAAATAAGTAAATAAACTCATTGATTATCAAAATTCTTGATTGATTAAAAAATGATTAAATTGGCGGCACAAACATTGAAACATAAGCCCTTTAAAATATTCATCTTAACATTTCAGATGAAGTTTCGACCGAATTTGCTCAGTTCGCTCCGTGCAATTTCCAAGGTCCCATTGCGGCGTTTAAAGGAACCACGGCTAGTGAGGATCTGGTACCAGTTCTAGACGGTGTGTACGCATTCGCCTTCGCACTAAAGGAGGCGTGGAAACAAAAATGCAGAGGTCCGGGACTGTGCCCTCAATTGGTCCAAATTACAAACAAGGTTGGACATTTTTTTTCATCTGTAAATAATATTTAAATTTTTTTCCATTAATTAATGACCCAAGTTTTAATTTTAGCTGCCAGTACTTATTATTTACTGTTCATTTACCTCTGTTTAAATAAGAAAAATTAAAGAAATTTTTAGAATGTTTTTAGGAATTTCTGAATCTGTTACGGAACGCGGAATTCGCATACGGATCGGATATGCGAACCCCGCCCAGTCTGAGAGGCAGAACGGTTAACATGAAGTCCGGTGTTCAGACGGCGGGCATTTGGGAACTCTTGCAGGACAGTTCCGGAGTTAAATATTCACAGGTGGGTTAAATCGGCAAACTCTAGTTTATATTTGCGGTTTCCGCTGGCGGAATTTAAGTCAGTTCCGATTTAACGGCAAACTCTGATTCACTCGACAAATTTCACTCCATAAGCTGTTTTTTCACTCGATAAGCTGTTTTTTCGGTTATGCTTAGGCTTAGGAAGCAAATCCGAAAAAAACATCTTATCGAGTGAAATTTGTCGAGTGAATCAGAGTTTGCCGTTAAATCGGAACTGACTTAAATTCCGCCAGCGGAAACCGCAAATATAAACCGAAATTGATTTCCGCCACCGGCTGTTATTTTTGCCAAATGCAAAGTTATGGAGAATCACGACGGTTTATTCAATGTACACAAAGGTCTCGAGAAGATTTAAAAATAGATTGTATATGACGTTGTTAAGAAAAAAATAACACGATCATAATACAACGAAAACAACATGAACATAAAATAATTTGTATAGACAAACAGCTGGTAGTGTATATTTTTTCTTCCTCATTTTTTTCTGGTTGTATACAAATTATTTTCAAATCTTTTTGAGACCTTTGTGTACATTGAATTAACTGTCGTGATTTTTCATAAAATGAACTGCCTATGGCTAGATAGACGAAATAATGTGGCTAGATAGATATCTAGCCGTATGCAGTTCGTTTCTTAATTATGTGCATGCAAAAATAACAATCAGTGGCCGAAATTAAGGCTTGCTGAATTTAAGTCAGTTACCTTAAGCTAAAAAAACGTTTTTGACAGGTTTAAATGATTGATAAATTTGTATGCTGATTTTGGTTTTGAGATAGAGAAGCTGTTTCTACCAAGTTTTATGAAATAAACACAATTTTATCTCGAAGCATCGAGACAAATTTAGTATTCTTGATTGTTAATTTATAACAGATTTCAATAGTTTATTATCTTTTAAATGGATTTGTGCTTTGGATAATTCAGTAAATATTTTTTTAGATTTATTCCTTCGACTACGCCACAAAAGAAATTTCAAATCTCGCGAAACCCGTGTTTTATTCCATCAACGTTGCCGGTCAAACGATTCAAAGCGCGCTGGCACCGTCATCCAGCTGCATCAATGACTGTTTTTGCCACGAAACGGCGACGTCCGCCCCCTATCAATACAAGGAAGGGGATGTGACTTTGGCCGGTTTTTTCCCGATTCATGAAAAGTCGGACCGTGAATTGAAATGCGGGAACATAAGAAAGGACAATGATGGGTAAAGGCTGGTTCATACTTATGACTTTGTCCAAAGGACAAAATCCAAAGGACAACGTGTTCATACTTGCTTTCCTTTGAACTTTTCCCTTTGGATTTTGTTTGATTTACTTTATGGTTTTGTTATTAGTTTTAATTGTCTTCTCAAAATATCTGCCTGGACTGGAATGGAATGGAAATGCTTCTGCCATACCTTTAGCATATGTTATAAACTGTTAAAGAGAGGGCCCGGAGGGTCCTAGCCTATCTAGTATAAATAAAGCACGTAATTTGGTGGTAGTTGTCTGTTTAAATCTTGCCATTTGGATTCCCTTTGGAATTTTCCCTTTGGATTCCATTTGGACTTTATCCAAAGGACAATTTTTAAGTAGCATTCATACTTCGTCCAAAAGAAAAAAGTCCAAAGGACGTTTTGGCTTTTCTAAAATTTTCGTTTGGACTTTGTCCAAAGGACGTTTTGTCATAAGTATGAACCAGCTTTAAGAGTTGTTTATGATTGTTTGTTGTTTAAAAGTAACTAAAAATATCTAATCTATAAAAATTTAAGTTTTGTTGTGAAGTACCCCGCTTTAAGGTAAAACACCACAGTTTTGGACATTTTTACTTAACTTCAAATTTTACCTTAAACACAAAGTTTGCTTGATAAAAGTGTAGTAACAAAACCGATCACAAACACCATAACAATATATTTATGTACGAAGCGAACAAAAAAATTTAAAATAAACTTAGTTTGGTCCGAAAAATATGTTTAATTGATAAAAAACATTTTAGTGATTATAATTTAAAAACTTATTTAAAGTTTACTCTTAGGGATTTTTTTGTCCAAAAAGCGTTCGAAATCCGCGGAAGAGATTTCGCGCCACCACGGCTCAGTGTTAAACTTCGCGCCGAAATTTAAAATAAACCTAATTTGGTCCGAAAAATATTTTTAATCGATAAAAAAACATTTCAGTGATTATAATTTAAAAACTTATTTAAAATTTACTCTTTGGAATTTTTTCCTCCAAAAAGCGTTGGAAATCCGCGGAAAAGATTTTGCGCCACCACGGCTCAGTGTTAAACTTCATGCCGACCGGAAGCGAAACGCGAAGTTTAACACTTAGCAGCGATAGAGCAAAATCCATTCTGCGAATTTGCAGCAGAAAGATTTCCAAAGGGTTAAAGTGTCAATAGTGGATAAAAAACCTAGCTACACAGGCATATTTATACCTTATATCATATTTAAAACTCTTCTACACCCTTGTCAAGATTTTATAAATACAAATACCTTTCGCCAGTGCCCTGGTATGAGCAAAATATAGATTTCTCTAAAGCTCCATTTTATTTTTGCAGGTATCAATTGGCCATGGCGTTTAATTACGCTGTCAACAAGCTGAATGAAAAACAAGGCCCTTTCGCTCGAATTCTCAAAGGAGTTAAAATAGGTTCACTGACCGCGGATACTTGCGAATCACGCGTGCGTACGTCCTATTTGCTCAGCGGTGTTCTGACCGGGGACGTGCCGATCGAAAGTGAAAACGGGGATCTACTGGCCAGCTCGGACCTGCTCGGAGTGGTCGGCGAGTTGACCGATCAGATCACGGGGCAAATAGCCAATCAGCTCCGGGCATCGGATCTACTGCAAATTTCCTACGGGGCTGAGTCTTCGGAATTCGATGAGAACTCTTCGTTTCTGCGGACGGTAGTTTCCGACTCCAGCCGCCTGGAGTTGATTTTTGAAATTTTGAAAATTTTCGGGTGGGATTTCGTCCAGGTTCTCCATTCGGATACGGCATACGGGAGGGCGATGGCGCGGGGTATGTCACTGCTAGCTCCGGAACGCGGCGTGTGCGTGGCGCAGGCGTTGGAAATCGATAAAGTCCTCTACGGGGATCTATTGGCTCACGAAAATGCCAACGTGGTGCTGTTGTTCGCGGAGCGGATGGAAATCCAACGTCTCCTGTCTAAAATACGTCCCGATTCCCGGCTGATTTTCGTCGCGCCCAAACACTGGGGAAAAGAGCCGGCCGTCGCTCGAGACGGGATAGAATCCCTGACTTTCCACGTGCCTGAAAGTCAAAACGCGGCTTTTAATCAGTTTCTAATAAAGCGAAAGATTTCGGATAGTCCGGATCCTTGGTTCCGGGAATTCGTGGAATCCGGTTTCGACTGTAGTTTCAGTCACCGCGGCGCGGTGGAGAAAACCCCGTGCAATAGCAAGGCGATCGTCGGGCAAATTCCGCGTTTCCAGGCGGATCCCCGGGCCAATCACATTGTCAACGCCGTTTATTCGTTCGCCTACGGTTTTCACGCCGTACTGCAGCAGTTTTGCGGGGAGCAATACTCTGGGATTTGTAACGCTTACAGGGCGGTCGGGGAAAAAGAGAGGAATAAAGCCCTGTACGATGCGGTCAAATCTATAAGATTCAGAGACGAAAGCAACAGGAATTTCGCCTACACTAAAGACGGAAACGGAGTATTGCCATTGGTCGTATACTCGTATCAGAACAAGTACATTCAGGTAACATATTTGTAAGAATCTTTCAAAAGCAAGAATTTAGTAATTTTTTTTTAAATTTAAAGCATATTCTTAAACTCTAAAGCAGCCTTTAGCGACAAAAAAAAGACGTTTTTGAAGAAAGTCTGTAAAAATATTTATTTGAAATAATGGCATTTAATTGTTTTTTAGAAATATAAGGTCACTAAAGTTGAATTCAGCGGGGTGTTCAAATAATCAACCACTCGTTCCTTAAGGAAATATAAAATTTAAGGAAACGTGTGATGCAACTCAATAAGAATTAGTTACAATAACATAAGCAACTTTTGTTATTTTTCCTGGCTTGCGCGTTTATTTTTAATTTCTTTTAGACGAGGAGTGGTTACGCCCCTAATTGTAGCCTGAGAATTTTAGATTTATTATTTTGCTTTCACAATAATTTGAATTTTATTTTTTCATTTCACACAATTACGAAAAAAAATACTGAACTTAATGGATTGGATTAATGACAAAATTTGCAAAAGTATAAGGAAAATTTTAAATAATTAGTACAAATTCTGCTACACAAAAACTGAACAAATTTTTCTTTGTTTAAAATTTTAATAAGGTCGTGTAGTATCATAATTTTATTGTCGTTGCAACATGCTACATCCGTTTGAACAAACCTGTTTTTAAAATTAAGTATAAAAGGGTTTATTTAAAAAAACTTCCGTTTTTTTTTATTTGTCGCATCCTGGTGGTGTGTGACTTTACTGGAAACGAACAAATATTCCACGAAAAATCATGAAAACAGAAAATGATGTAGGAAAAAGCTTATGCAATGCATTCTTGGCTTAATTCAACTTCTTATCTTGAAAATATGTCGCAAATCCTTTTTTTAAGTGCATTTTAATTTTAACATTGGTGTAATTTAATTTTAACTTTTAATTGTTTAATGTGAACTCATTAGTCGGCAATCTTTAAGCCTACTATAAAATATTTATATGATGATTTACTATAATAAAAGTTATGAACTCATAAAGTTATCATGATAAAACTTAAGAACAACCTTGCTTCTTAAACTAAGGAAAACTAAGGTTTTAACCTTAGTTCTTCTAAGCCTAGAAACCAAAAAACCCTAAAATAAAGCAAAACTTTATCATAAATTTTTTTTTTAAATTTTAGTTAAAGGAAATTTTAGTCTTGTTAAATCAAATGAGAATTAAAAATATAAAATGGTTTTTTTTTAATTTAAAACGGCTATGTAGTAATTTTGCAGGGTGCACAGTTGAAATAACCAATATTTTGGAAGCCTGAGGAGTTTTTTAAGTTGTTTTGGATATAAATCGATCAAGGACTTGCTTACTTCTACAAGTTAATCCAATTACAAAAACACTTGATTTAGTCAGGCATAATTTGTAATATAATAGGATTATTTAATCATATTTAGCAGAAATTAGAGGAATCTGGATCATATGCTTATCCTAAAACCACAAAAAGTTACCAGTGACTAAAAAACAAAACAATAGCGTCGCTCACTGTGCACCTTTCTTTTTTACTTTGAAACAAAATTGTCTTGTTTTTTTAAGCCTATGAAAATACAAAATTCCTTTTTCTGGCAAGAATTTCTAAAATCAGCAGATTGTCCAGAGTTTTGTTATAGCAAAAAATTTTAAATAAGTCATATAGTAAAATTTTGAAAAATTCCGATAATACGTCAATAATTCTATAATAATTTGTTTATTTCTTTAGATTGGGTCTTATCCAGCGGGTAGAAATCAACAAATACTCAGTGCTGCCGCAACAAAATACTTTTCAAATAAGCACTCCACTTGCGAAAACCCGGTAAAATGCCCCCAATGCGTTTTTTACAAAAACTGGATGTATCCTAAAGGAGAGTCTATTTTAAAAAATGATGTGGAATTCACTAAGAGGCTGGTGAACAATGAAGAAATCACTTCGGCAGATGATCCTGTTAAAAAATTTCTGCACATACCAGGAACTGTTCTCATTGGAGGTCTATTTCCTTTGCACAAAGCAGGTCCATCAATGTTCGGATGCGGTAACATGTCGGAAGAAGGCATTGTCATGCTGGAAACCTTTCTGTGGGCGATGGACACGATTAACAAAAACGCCCAAGTTTTAAGAAATGTTTCTATTGGAGCTATTGCATTGGACACGTGTAGTACCACTGGGGAAACGTATTTGGCGTTAAGAGATATATTTAATAGGCCACAAAGATATTTATTAAATAGCACCGCGGAATTATACGGAGTTTTGAATTCGCCTCAAGATGCCCCTGCACTGACAGCAGCTGATATTTTTAATCACTTCAAGATAACTAACATCAGTCCTGATTCCCCAACGACACAGCTGAGTGACCAAGCAGCTTATCCCTATTTCTTGCGAACATCTGTTCCCATTGAAGTCCAGGGTTTAGCTATACTTCAAGTTATGTCCAGACTTAAATATAGCTATATATCTATTGTGCATTCTAACACACGGTCCGGTAAAAGCGATGCAATGTGGTTTCAAAATCAAGCGGAGCAACTTAATTTTTGTGTGGCACTAAATGAAGGATTTCCTGAAGATTTGGCAGAACAAGATCGACTAACTTTAAGACTAAAAGCGAAAAATATGCTGGGAGCTAGAGCAGTTGTTTTACTTCTTGAAAGTCATGGTTCTCGTGAGTTTCTTCAAGCAGTAGATAGAAGTCTTCAGCAAGGCCTTGTTAATAGTGGGGAGTTTACGTTTTTCAGTACCACCGGCTGGGGAGATCGCTTAGAAGTTATTTCAGGACTAGAGTCTGCAGCATTGGGAACAATAACTCTTCAGTACGATACTTTAACATTAGATCCTATGATTAACTACCTGAATCAACTTACATATGACAATAATAAGCGAAACCCATGGTGGAAGAAATACTGGTATGAGAAACTAGGCTGTACAAATGAAAGCTTATGCTCTCAAATGAAACTTCCAACTAACAACTTGCATTTGAGTCCCATTCTTGCCAATATTATTAATGGTGTTTGGGCAATGGTAGTGGGTTTGGGAAATTTGCAGCAGCAATTTTGTGGCACAGATACAAATGGGCTTTGTGAAACCTTATTGCAGCAGCCAAATCTTCGTCAGCTGGTGCTTTCCAGTGTACAAAATGCCGCTTTTACAAGAGCTGACGATCCTAAAAAGACTTTTAGATTTTCGCCATTAGGGTATGCTGATTTGGGCTTGAAAATCCTGAATATTGTGGTACCACGTCCTGAAGAGTCAAATCAAACTGCTTTTTACAGACCTGTTGGCACATACGCTAACAATACACTTAATATGGCCATTGTGCCAATGTCTTATCAAAATGAAGAACCAGTTCAAATTCGAAATCTAAAATCTGTGTGTAGTAATATTGAATTGTGTTATGAGTGCAAAAGACTTTTTGCTGATAAACTAGTGGTGAATGGTATGAATGGAACGAACCAATCTGATATATCAACATCACCAACTACGCCTACTTCCATTTTGGCAACTACTACCACTACAACAACTATGTCTCCTAAACAAGTCTCAAATTTTCTTAATCAATCTGATCAGATCTTTAAAATTCCTACTCCACCACCCTTTTTTCCCCATAAAACTCCTGAGTACAGCCAGCAATTTTTCTATAAAGAAGCATCTGGAGATGGAATTATACTAACTGCTGCTTTTCCATTGCACAAACCAGGAAAAGAACCGTTTAGTTGTGGTGAAATCATTGTTGAAAACCATCAAATTATGTCCGGATATCTGTGGGCAATAGACCAAATAAATAAAAACCCTAATATTTTGCCTGGTGTGAAGGTTGGGACTCTTATTATAGATTCCTGCTCTCAACCTTCTAGAGTTGTCAGAGACATATCTAACTTTTTAACCGGTGAAGTTGAATTTATTGGGCCAAATAAAACAATTATTGATCCAAGCAAAACAATAGGACTGATAACATCTTGGACTAATGAAGAAACGTTGTCTGTTGGAAGAATTGCCAAGCAATTCGGAATGGTTGCGATTTCTCCTGGTAATATTAATTTTTTTTTGATATATGATAAAATACAACAATTAGTTAGTTAAAATTTTAATTTAGTTTATTTATATAAATTCAAAATAATATGTTAAGTAAGTGTTATTGTAAAATATTGTTATATATAATTGATATGATTATAAATTTGAAGGATGATTTTATGTTTTCGTTTAATTGAATATTGAATATCTAGCTGGCATTTAAAATTTTCAAAAAATATAGCATGAAAAAATTGCTACTATGTCATCATGATTGTATGCGTAGACCTAAAATATGTGGTTTTGCCAGATTTGGAAGTATGGGGACTATATAGTTCTGAATAAGCGTCATTTACTGTATAAAAGGGGGTATAAAAAAACAAAATTTAAAAAAAATCGTAGTTCTCTTAGTTTCTTTAGTTAAACCTATACTTACTAAAAATTGCTACACGACAATATGATTCATTATGTTAAAAACCTTTTATATCATTTTCTGCTAAATAATTTTTGGTTTTTTGATTAAACATTACAATAGTGGGAAATCATCCCTAAAACAGTATTTTTATTAAAATAATAATACAGAGTTAGCAAAAATAAAGCTGAAATTTAGATTTACCTAAACCTACATAGATTTCATTACTGGTATCACCGTAAAAATATTTAAAATATAAAGATTAATTTTAAAAAGTTAATTTCAAACTTTTAAATAGAAGCATTTTATATATAATTGAAATATGAAAAAAGTGGTAAGCAAAGGCGTCAAGGAACGCGGCGTCTGGATAACCAAATTTTATCTGGCAATTGATTTTCGTTAAAAATTGAGGTGATCATAATAACATTCATCAAAACCTTAAATATCGACTGTAAACCTTAGTTTCCCTAAGCAACCTAAAAAAACCTGGGAATCAAGCTAAATTTTTTCATTATGATTTCTTCTTTTTAATATAATGTGGCATTTTAAAAATTCCCTTGTTAAATTCCCCATGGTGCTCGCACGCCAAACATTGTTTTCAATATACTTATAGAAATACTTAATTTATAATTCTTTTTGTTTGTTTAATTTTATTAAAGATTTGCACGAGTAATTTAATTTAGGGGCCGACTCAAGTTTTGATCACACGGGGCTCGTGTATTCTTCAGCTAAAACCATACACCACACATCCGTGTCAAGCCGGGAGCAAGCTCGAGCTATGAATCATTTACTTGTCAGAATTAATTGGAAATCGATTGCCATCTTATATTCCGACGATCTTCATGGAAATAACGGCCGTGCCGATCTCAACTTTGCTTTGGAAAAGACGGATATTTGCGTCGCCATGACGGAAAGTTTGCCGTCAGATCAATGCGACGGTGACTTGTTTAAAATTGACAGAACTGTCGAAAAGCTAATCGCTCTGAGACAATCCGGAGTCTACGGAGTGGCTCTGATGCTGAGCCGGAAACCGTTTCAGTGTCTCATTACATCGCTGCAGCGCGCTATGGACGCTGGGAGATTAAAACCCGGGGATATTGTTTGGTTTGTGGGAGGAAACGTGGGAAATTTAGAATGGCTATCTCGCGGACACGAGTCGGTTTTAATTGGAATGATAAGTTTTCAGTATGCCTCAGATGCTATAATTTCTTTTGAACAAGAATGGGCAACATTAGGCTCCCGTGCCAGTTATCACGCTTGGGAAGAAGAGGCAGTGGCGCATCTTAAAAAATGTACAGAAACTTCTTGCACTGGTAAAAAAATTCAAACCAGTGATTTTGCGTTACCTAATTCTTATTTGTTACCAACTATTAACGCGGTGTTTAGCATCGCGCATACAATTGAGGGAGTTAGAAAAGAATTGTGTGGGGATGGATTTATTGGACTTTGTCCACGCCTGACTAGAAATTTTAGCTTAAGATCGGAAATATCCAAACGTTTGTCTAAGGTTAAATTTACAGATGTTTCTGGAAATGATTTTCAGTTTACATCCGACCTTTTTGGAAACCAAGGTCTTGACATTTTAAATTTAATCAAAACAGCCAATGGTTTTGAATACAAGAAAATCGGTCTTTGGAAGGAAAACAACCTTCAGATGTCAACAGCTCCTCTAGGATTTGAAAATGGGGTTCAATCATTTTACTTACGAGAAAGGTAAGAAACTGTATGAATTCACGATAGGAAAAACCCTCCCATTTAAATGGAAGTTCTTCAGTGTTAAATATCTTCACGGAGTTATAAAGTTACAGAATCACTTTTAGCCAATTAGCGTTTAAAAAAATGGAGATCTATCATTCATTTTAGATCATTTTTTCCTAAGCGCTATTTGGTTAAAACATCTCCTCTAACAACCATTTCCACAGAGCAAAAAATATATGACGTGATCACGCATACTATATGATATTTCGGGAGTCTTTAAAATCCTGACGTGTTTATTTCTTGCTGCATAAATCGTGTCAGTTGGATATTCAAAAACCGTAAAATATGACAAAAATTAAACGGCAAAACTTCTAAACCTTTTTTTTTGTTTTACACTATTTGTAACCTAAATTGAGTTGATCGTCGTTTATGAAAAACTTCATTTTACAGCTAAACTTATACAAATTTTTAAACAACTTTCATTAAACACAAAATTTTATATTACTAACAATTGAGTTGTTTGTTTCTGTTTTAGGGTGTATGTGCATGCAGATTGCATATGTGTGTGCGTAGATGCGTGTGTGTTTGTGAGTTTATGTTAGTGAGTGTGCACATATGTGTGAGTTGTTTGCGTGAATGTGTGTATATGTTCGTTTGTGTGTGTTTAGTTTTATGTGTATGTGTATTCGTGTAAGTGTTTGTGTTTTTGTGTGTATCTTTGTGTGTAGTGTGTGCGTGTTTTTGTGGTGTGGTGTCAGTGTATGTATAGTATCTCTGTAGATTTCTTTTTAAACGTGTAAAATAAAAATTCCAGACCTGTGCACTGCCCCCCGGGGTTTAAACGGGGAGGGGGCAATTTCAAAATGGGGGGCACGGGGGGCAACTTTTTTGAAACGGGAAGGGGCAATAAAACGGGGGAGCAAGCAGGGGGGAATAAAAAAAAGGGAAAAAAAGGAGAAAAAAAGAGAAAAAAAGAAGGAAAAAGAGAAAAAAAGGGACAAAAAAGGCGAAAATAAGGTAAATAGAGGTCTAAAATGGCTTAAAATACATTGAAATAGGCTAAAAACTGCAAAAAAATTGCGATGATGGCGTCATCATAGGTCAAAAAAGGCGTTATAATTTTAGGGTACTTTTTCATTTTTTGGCGAGGGGGCAATAAAACGGGGGGGGGGCATTCCCAGACCGTGCACAGGTCTGAAAATTCTGTTATTTCAGAGTGTCGCAATGTCAAGATTATGCAGTTTGTCCCGTGTGCCAATATCCCCCGACTCCCATTCCGGACTCCCACCCATCCGCACCGCCATCTCCATCCCCATCCGCCAAAGACTTCCTGGAAAGTATTTTGCCAGTGAACGTGAAAAAAGACAAGGACAACCGATACCCGGAAAGAAACCGGCAGCCAGCGCCCCCTATCCGGGAAAAATCGAAAGCTTTCCCCGCACCACTTCCGCCGGTAAAGCTCTCGGTCGGCAGTCAACGAATACTAAACGACGCGTTTATTCAACCGTCCAGTTTGAAATACTCCTTGGCGGGAATATTTCCCATTCACAAGAATGCGGACGACGCGGGTCTGACGTGCGGGGAGTTCAATACCGTTTCCGGATTCCAAAGGATGGCCGCGTTCCTGTACGGATTGCAAGAGGTGAACAAAGATCCGCACATTCTACCGGGAATTAAATTGGGAGCCGTTATACTGGACAGTTGCGGCAGCGAAAAACGAGCGATGGCGAATGTTTTTGAGTTATTTGCAGGTTAGTTGTGTTTAATTAGTAATAGTATATTTTTAAATAAGTTATAATTTTAAGCTTGATTAAATAAGCATCCACCTCAAAATTTTTTTTTTTAGCTTTAAAATGTCGTATAGTATTTGTGATCACGTCATATATGTTTTGCTCCGTGGGATAGGTTGTCGGAGGAGCAGCGGCAAAACAGGGCTTCAAAATGAAGGTGGAAATATGGCTAAAAGAATGCCGCGCGGGCGGGTTACTAGAAAGGCGCGGGCCCGTTATTAGACATAAATGCGGGCGTCCCTTTATGCGCGCGGTGTCCTTTGATTACAGGGGATTCCTTCCATTTAGAACAACGGATTTTGACCAGGGTGTCAATGACCTAAATATATAACTCAATAAAACTATTATAAAATGATTAGAAAATTCTTACACAATGCAGTTAAACCGCTCATCTTTTTTATTTTACATATAAATATATTCAGCATCCAGCCCGATAATTGTTAAAAACCGCATATAACCGTATAGTGAAATCGTGCTGAATGTTTATAATTCGTAGTTACTACGGCAAAAAAAGCCACAGTTCGTATAAAATATATGTGACTGTGACTCATTTTAAATTTAAAACAGGACCCTATTAACCACAGAATAAGTCACAGTCACGTGTATTTAATAAAAACAGAGACTCATTTTGCCGTAGTAACGACGATGTTACTAATGATGTTCCTACTCTGATTCAATGTAAAGCTCTAGGGTTCCAGAGCTCCACCTTTTAAATAAGCTAATAAACTTATTTAAATATAAAATAAGTTCTAAATTGTTTTATTTGCATTTTCAAGCTGTTTTTAATATTTTTAATAGGTTTCAAAAAAAAATTAATTTTCAAAAGTTTTCTGACAAAATAATTTCTGGCATTACTTTTAAATTATTTGTGAAAACAGTACAAACATAGAGCTCCAGGAGTTGCTCTGGAGCTCTTAAAAGCAAAGCTCTGAAGTGCTAAGCTCTGGGAAATATCACTAATACTTACATGGTTTTCCTACAAGGCTTCAATGAAATTTTAAATAGAATCAGCGTTAGTTTACGAGTTTATTCATAGGTTTCGCTTCAAATGGTTAATAAATATAAAATATAAAGCATACCACATGTTCTTGAGCGGAAGAAATAAAAATGCCTGCACATCTTTTTTACTAAGCAAATTATCGAGTCGATTATTCTAAAAGCAATTCCATCAGACAATTTTCATACTAACAAAGCATTGCACTGTAAGTCATTAAAGCATACACACCCGATTAAAGAGAGTTTTCAATTTAAAAAGGAGAATTTGCTGTTATTATTTTTCTGAATTTTTTTTAGAAACGTGGTGACACACAAATGAACCCTATAATTTTCAGCCGAAAAACGTTTGTTAAACAAAAAAATGGTTAGAATAGTTAAAACTTATAAAAATACCTGAATTTATTTTTATGTTTTAATAATGTTATTAAACCTCTAGTTTCTGAAGAAATTGGATAACAATGGACCTACCTAGCATTACAAAAATTTGGGTCCGCGGTCCCAACACGAAATCAGATTTCGTTATGAAACCTAATTTTTTTATTTTTTTTTAAAAAAATAAACTATTAAAAAAACTTTTTTGTTTTTTCCCCCCCATTATTTTTTTAACGAAATTTGAGTTCTAGGCGGGAATGCGGAGCAGCCTATGCATAAATGTTCATAAAAAACCAGCGATATTTATTAGTTGATAATTAAACATTCATAAAAAATAGATAGGTGGTATAAGAAATAGTCAAAATCATTGTTTTATGTAAAATTTTTGTTTCATAAGTGTTTTAAAAAATTTTAAAAAATTATTTTATTTAGAAAACAGCGTGGAAACTCTGGACCCCAATGATATAGTAAGTGTTCTGGGTTTAAACAATGAAGAAGCTCCTGGAATCGCGGAATTACTACAAAAAATGACTCTGACACAAGTCACATCCTTAACAACACCGATGATAATGCAGGAACAGGAAAACATTGTGGGCACAGTGCCGTCAGACGATGTACATGTTGATATCTTTAATAAAATTTTGGCCCAAATAAAATGGTCCTATGTGTCCATCATATCAGAAGACTCCTTAATTCATTCTAAAACTGCCGATTACTTTGCTAGCAAAGCGGCTGAGCATGGAGTCTGCGTAGCGAACGCTGTTTCCATTTCCGAAAGCTCGAATCTGGAAAAAATGCAGTTGGCCGTTCGAGAACTGGTTCTGACCGAGGGAGCAACTGCGGTTTTGGTCTTTCTTTCCGATCGAAACGTGCGTTTATTGCTGGAAGCCCTTAGTGAAGAGCGAGTGGCCCCGGCTAGGTTCGTTCTCCTTACGGAGTTCGACGAAAACTGGACAACGGATTTAGAATTCCTCAGCCTGTTGTCCAGGTTCGAACAAGGGTTGCTTACTATAGAAGTGCAACGCTATAATAACACTAATTTTATGACTTTTCTGTCCCAGTTGACTCTCCAAAACCACGCTCCGATTCCTGCGAACTGGTTTCACGAGTTTTGGCAAATGAATTTCCAATGCTTCATTCCGGAGAGTCCGGTGAGAATGGGCGAGGTATTCAATTATCCCTGCACCGGAAAGGAAAAATTGGACTTGGAAAAGTTCCAACAGAGTCCGAGCGTTTTGCCGACAGTTCTGGCCGTTCAAACCGCGGCCAGAGGTCTGGATCGATTCATCAAGGAGAATTGCCCGGGAAGAAACGCCGAGTCGCTGACTGAGTGTATAGGTATAAAAAAATTATGTTACAAAAATGCAATGTTATATGAAGGTTTTTACCGGTGAGAAAATTTCCACCGTGAGAACCAAGAATAAAACTTTCAACTGGTAAATTGATGGACACCAAAAAATAAAAGGATTATTTAAATTTAAAAACGCTTTACAGTCTCATGTGTTCTCCTTTAAAAAAAAACAAGAGAAGCACTTTTAACCTACACTGTATTCAAAAATTTTCTCCAGTAGTTTCAAAAAATTAGAAAAAAACATTTTTTGGCTAATTTATAAAAAATATTAAATAAAAACAAAAAAATATTATTTATTATATCCTTTATTTTTTGTTATATATTTCTGTAATAACTTAATATCTTTCGATAAATAAGTCGTTTTAACAATGACAAATATTTTAATATAATTGGTAATTTTTAACGTGAAGAAAAAAGCCTATTATCAAAGATATATAACAAAAGAAAAATGAGACTCTTAGAATAAACTGCTTAAAAAAAGGTCCCATTTGAATGTGACCTTGTGACAAGTAGTCCTTGAATGGAATCTTTTGACTTTTGATCCTATTTAAATGAGACCTCTTCACTCTCTTAACCTTGTTAAACTCTTTTCACTGAAACATTTTCATATTTTACAAAAACTTCACTTTCTGATGGGACAAGAAACTTGTTTGTAAATTTTACAAACTGTTCTAGAAAAATTGAAAAAAATTGTCTACGAAGGGAATTGAACCTTAGAAGTTTAAATGCCCGCCCCAGACTCTAACCATTAGGCCAAATTGACAACTGAAATGCATGAGAAATTTAGGCTTTATAAACGATAGTGTTTTTCATAAAAGTTTACAAACAACATTGTAATTTTTACCAACGCTGATTTATTTGTACATGACTTTTTGCAAACAAAATTAAGAGATCAGGCAAAGTCCCATTTAAATGGATGGTTTTTCAAGCTGTTTTTTAAGTGTCTCATTTCTCCTTCATTATATATTTTTGTTATTATTTAGTTTTAAAAAAAAATGCATGAAATACTTTTATTTATTTTAAACCTAATTTCTGGTTTTTTTGTAGCTTAACCTTTTGCGATTTTTCAAGTCTAAGAGCGTCTAAAACGCGGCAAAACGAGCTCGATTTGTGCAGATCAATGTTAAAATCCGGCGAAACATCAGCTTTTCGCTAACCTTTATACACAAAGCAAAGAGACGCGATATACACTCCACATCTAAACCAGCGATAACGATAGCAAAGAGTTAAAACCAAGAAAGAACACAATTATTTTATATTTTAATAAAGATATTCTAGGTATCGAAACAAGAAAAAAGTTAATGGACTCTTTGAAAGCCGTAAACTTTAGTTATTCATACGCTCCGAACAAGGAGCCAATGTGGGTAAACTTTAACAGTAACGGATTTATGCAGACGGAATATTCCGTTAGAAACCTTTTGCGAATGGTGGACGGGAACTATCAGTACACTGAAGTTGGTGTATGGAGACCGGATAGTGGGCTTCTGCTTGATGTCAACCAGGTTGGTTATTTTACACAATTATTTAAAATTTAAAAAAAAAATTGAAACGAAAATTAAAAAAGAAAATCGTTGAGTAGTTTTTGCACCTTTTATTCCTTTATACACTTACATTAATGTTAGAACAGACCGAATTGTTATGGATGAACTTGTTCCTGTCGGATTTATAATTTTTTGTATTTTGGATTTTACTGATGATGATAACTGTGGTTTGTCGAAACGTTCAATATAAATTCAATAAAGACATTACCCTTTATTTTTAAAACTTAATTGTTGTTTTTTACGTCATTGATTTTTAGGTGAAGGTATTGGGAACCGGTGACGTGGCCGACACCCCGAAGTCCAAATGCCCATTGGACCTTTGCAGCCGATGCTCCAACACCAGTGGCGTTCTCACTCAAGCCAGTTCTCAGCCGCTCCTGGGCGAAAATTTCGACACGGTCTGGGGAATTATAGTGGCGGCTTTCGCGGGATTGGGAATGGTCATCTGCGTCGTTTGCATACTGTACTTTCTCATCAGTTTCCCGATGAATTTCGGCACCACTACTTGTGGATACATACTACTTTTCGGTACTTAGAAATTTTTAGAAAATATATTTTTTTAAATTTAAAGGTATTTCAGTTGAGTACGTTTTAATTTTCGTTTCGAGACTCGAGGCTCAGATAAACATAGTAGGTTGATTGACTTGAATTCGGCCAGGTCTTGATTTCGGCCACCAACTGTTATTTTCGCCATGCGTATAGTTATGAAATAAACTGCCTATGCCTGGATAGATGACACGACCATCTATCCAGCCACGCGCAGTTCATGTCATAACTTTACGCATGGCTAAAATAACCGTCTGTGGCCGAAATTAAGGCTTGGCCGAATTTAGGTCAATTATGCCACTTAGTTATTTTTAATTTTCGCGTTGGAACCTTGCGTGCTTATATGTATTTGAAAATTTTCCCGGTGAGTGTACTTGTAATTTTCGCTTCGAGAATCAGGCCTCAGGTGAACATTGTAATTTACCGATTTTTGCAGCCATGAGTTTTTTTCAAACATAATCTGTCTGCATTTTTTCAAATTTAGTACTAAATTAATACTTATTTGTGGAAAAAAAGTGAATTTTACTGTTGCCAAAAAGTGCATGAACTGAACGATAATTATCATACAAAATAATTTTTTTTCACACAAACTTTAACTGACTAAATAATATGGTTATCTAATTTATGATATTGCTCTTGTTTGTTTTTGTAAGTGAAGTAGAAGTAGCTTCCACGTGTCTTATAAAGCATTTTGTGCCTCTACAATTTTTTCAGAAACTTTGTAATTCTTAGCATGATAAATTTAAAAAAATTCTTGCAGATTTAAAGCTTGATTGCCGCAGAATCTTGTTTCTCAGTAGAGTTTATTTTTGAATCATCTACCGTTTAACAGTATTTTCTTATGTTACTAAAAATATTTTTATACATTTTTAATATTGCTTTAGGTTTGTTCACTGTGTACGGGTTAGCATTTTTATACATTCTGAACCCATCAGTGGGCGTATGCGCTGTTAGAAGAGTTGCAACTGGAATATGTTGGGCATTGGTTTACGCACCCATGCTAATTAAGGTAATTTATGTAATTAATTAATTTAATTTATATTTTATTCATTTTTTAAATAAGTTTTTATAAGAAACAGCACGGTGAAACAAATTAAATTTTAATTGCAATTCGTCGTTACTATGGCAAAATGAGCCACAATACGTACAAATATATGTGACTGTGACATATTTAAATTTCAAACAGCTTTTTATTTACTACAGAATGAGCAGAGTGACGTGTATTTTATAATGACAGTGACTCATTTTGTTGTGGTGACGACGAATTGCTCTCTGAATATAGCTTTTTTTATTAATAAAACTAGGATTTCCCACTATAACCAGTGAAAAAAAAGAAATTTTCGTCATAATAGTCAGATTATTATCATTTACCGAGTCTTGATAATTAGAAATTAGGAAACAGGAGAAAAAGGTGATGAACAAAATTGTAAATTAAAAAATTGTTCTCAATAAGGATTTATAATATATTATCTCAAAAATCTCAAAAACATACTAAACAAAACAGTACTGAGCAGAACATAATGCACGGTTTACTAGAAATATGCTGCAAATTATGTAAACCGTCCTAATAACACTATAGGCACCTTGCACTGAAACGCAGTTTATACATGAAGTATGCAATATACATAAGTGTCACCATAATGGATAATTACCGTATCTCCTACTTATCTTTTCGTAGTATGCAGATCAACCGATAGAAAGCGCACGAAATTTCGATCGGTTGATTTGCATACTACGAAAGATAAGTAGGAGTACGGTAATTATCCATTATGGTGACGCTTATGTATATTGCATACTTTATGTATAAACTGCGTTTAAGTGCAAGGTGCCTATACAATTACGCGACTGATTCAAAACAGAGTGACAAGTATAAAGTGAAAAGACACGTGTTTGGCATGCGTTTAACACTGTTAAATCTGGTTCATACTTATGACAAAACGTCCTTTGGACAAAGTCCAAAAGGACAAAAGTCCTTTGGACTTTGTCCAAAGGACAAAAGCAGCGTCAAAACCAGCTTTGGATTTTGTCCAAAGGACAAAGTTCAAAGGACATAATCCAAAGGACAACGTGTTCATACTTTTTGTCCTTTGGACTTTTTCCTTTGGATTTTGTCCTTTGGACTTTGTCCAAAGGACAAAATACATTCCTTTAAACTTCTCAAAAAGCCGCCCTGAAAATTACGTGCAGTCTTTTAATAGTAGCCCTTGCTTCTATTAGAGGCTAGGCGGGTGACGGAAAAAAAGCACCTGTGGCAAAGGCGAAAAAAAAGCACCTGGTGTTAAGGCGGAAAAAAAGCACCCGTGCGCGGGGCGGAAAAAAAGCACCCGCCCTTAATCCGGAAAAAAGCACCCGAAGGGAGCCTATGACAAATATCGTGTAGCGACGTTTATTTATTACGTTATCAGTATTTTAAAACTTAACTTAAACATTTGGTAGCGTTTAGCGGTTATTTATATTTAGTCAATGTAAGATTTTTATTTGGTTGATAAACACAAGATTAAATTAACAATTATTTGTTAACAAAATAATTAAAAATAAAAAAATTTAATACATTTCTTGTGGTCAGTTGGTTAATTGTATGCTAACAAATTGCTATGTTAACTACCAATTCACACAAACTTTTAATTTGCGATTTTTTATCTACTTCTTTGTGAAATCATAACAAATACGCTACAGTAATGTTTTATGTCATAATTTGCCGCAGGACAATAATAAAATGATAATTACGCGGGGAAGCGAAAGTTCACGCACGACCACTAAAATCTCGCGCACTATAAACTTACCACTTAATAAAGTTAGTGTTTATAAATGTATAATAGAAAACAGTAAAACGAAAACAGTGCTAGGAAATATTTGAACAATTTATACACAATTCCCTTTAATTTCATATGTACATTTAGCAGCTTTTTTAAGTTTATATTGGTGGTGCTGGTTTTAACATTTTTCAAAGTAAAGTAGTGGTGTGTTGGCAAATATATTACGTAATAAATTTGAAATTAGGTCAAGCCGTTCACATTAATTAGGTCAAATTGTTTATATTAATTAGGCCGTGTTATTAACTATATAAACAAACAACTTTTAATTTCAATTCGATGTTTTGTTTTTCTAATTCAATAATTTACCAAATTTGATTATAATCGTTAAAAAATGGCTGATTTCGGTGATGCGGAACCTTTTAAAGTTTTAAGTAATTGTAATCGACACCCAAAAAACGAACATGGACACCAAAAAAATAACGAACAATGATTTATAAAAAAATTAATCACTTTATAATATAGAAAAATTCAAATGGCTCAATTTAGTGCTTAAATCCTTAAGCCTTTGAGCCATATTTTCAAAATAAACCATGTCTTGGTCTCTTACGCGAACGTGATCGGTGCGCAATGTCGAATTATGCTTATGTGTTGTATGTTTTCTGGAATAAAACTGACTTTGAATTAAAAACAAAAATAAAATATTTAATATTTAAAACTTTCGTAAAACTATTTTTGTTTTTTACGCAAATATATGATTCAATTTGAAAATATTTATTTAAAAATTCTAACATTAAACTATTGAAAAGGTTTGCTATCTATAATTGACAACATTGTAAGGTCAAAATTTAAAATTCCTAAAAAACAAATGTATATACAATAGTGATAACGTAATAAATAAACGTCGCTGCACAAGATTTGTCATGCGCTCCTTTCGGGTGCTTTTTTTCCGTCTTGCGCTCGGGTGCTTTTTTTCCGCCTTAGCCACGGGTGCTTTTTTTTCGCCTTAGCCACGGGTGCTTTTTTTCCGCTTTTGCCACGGGTGCTTTTTTTCCGTAAACCGGCTAGGCTACTATTTTTTCAACGTGTGCAAAAGGGTAGACTACTATTAGAGGTAGGTTACTATTAGAGGCTGGGCTACTATTAGAAGAAGTACGGTATGTTTATTACACATAAATGCATGTTTATAAACATGTTTGTAATTAACATACATATAATATACATGTATTTTTAGGTGATACACACATGGCACATCAGATCATTTGAAGAAAAAATAATGGCTCAGCAAATTCTCAGGACCAGTCCTTGTTCCCTCTTTTTTCTAACGATTGCTGTTGCGGCTGTGCAGGTACAGCTGTATAGAAAATAATTTTTTGGAACTATTTTTTTCTACTTGATGGATTTGCAATTGTATAAATTTAAATCTAATTTAGTTTAAAAAATTAATATTTTGTAGTTGAGAACCCAACTCTTGTTGTTTTGTTATCTACCAATTTTGGTGTGGTGACTTTTAAAACACACCACTTCGTGTTTCTGAGGTCACAAAATGTTGTCGAGAACCCTAAAGTTGTAAATTTTTATTGGTGACTTTTAAAAAACACCACTTTTTGTTTTGCACAATTTTTTAAATTCGGAAGCCATTGGATCAGCAAAAACGTACGTTATTTTTTAAAATCAAAATCTTTAAAATGCTTTAATTTTAATCCGAGCAAATTTTCTAATGCAAAAGCTTTAGTTTTGGTAAAAGCGCGGGTTCTGTGATGTATTTTTGTGGTATTTTAAAATTTTTATCGGATTAGAAAAACTAAAATATCTTTGACAAATGGAGTACACGGATAATTTTTTAAACATAATTTACCAGTGAAAAATGTCTAATCACAAACTCAATCATTTAGAGGCTTGCATCTTTAAATGAAACCAGCATACAATAGTTTTATGTACCGCATTTGCAAATATTGAGATATTTCGTGGTTTTTTTTAATTTAAAACTTAAGCAAATATAAAGCTCAGGTAAAGCTGTTTTAACAGCAAACCTTTGTTTTTCAATGAGGAATTAACAAAAATATCTTTAATTGTTTAACAAATTTAAATTTTATGTATCTAAATAAAATCATCTCGAAATTTTTATACCTTTTGGTATACCGTTTTTAGATAATAATAGCCGTGGAATGGATTATTTTGTCACAACCCGACTCGTTATATTTCGTGAGAGAATTCGAGGGCGTCGGCGTCTCGGCTGGCGTTTGGCGCTGCATGCCCGGGGAAAAATTCGAAACCGTTCTCATGCTGTCCATGATTTACGTTATGTTTTTGATTTTCATCACGATGGTATTTAGTTTGGCCACCTGGAACTCGGACATTCACAACAGGTACATTTTTAACGTTTACAATTTTCGAAATTTTAGCTTTATGTATTTGTTATTTACGCCTTAGAATTGTATCTTTCAAAATCAAAATTAGTTAAAAAACGCAAAAGGGCAATTCAATTATATCGTACTGTCCAAGTAATTAAAATCAAAATGTAAATTTAAAAAAATTGAAAATTTATTTTACCGTTTGGTTTTACTGTGTTATATATGGAGAAATTTTATTCCCATTTTTGAGGTCAAAATATTTTTGAAAGACAAAACGATTAAAAAAAATCGAAGCTTGTAAGTCACTTTCTATAAGTAAGAGTAAAATTGGGCCTAAATTTCATCATAGTGCATTTCGTCCTCAGTTGTGAGTTTTAGCATACAGATTACAAACGGGAAATATTCTAGAAAACTAGAAATAAATAAGTGGCTACGGAGCTCCGGCCACATAAGTTTGTGTGAGTTCCGAAACTCCTTTTTAATCAAGGAATTTAAAACTTGCAATATCTTTTTTTGGTAATTTTAGATGTCTTTATAAAACAATTGTAAAGATTTTAACGAGTTTTTTATTCATTTTTGGAAAATAAGGCGCGTAAGAATTGGGAGAGTAACCCAAAGCAAACCGGAGCTCCGGCACTTCAAGCTCCGGGAAAACATTACTCACATAGAACACACAAAAATACGAGCAAATCCAAAGACATGCACACAAACAAAAACACAGAAACAAACAGACGCTCAGCTATATCAAATAATTTTTTTTTATTTTAAAAAATATTGTTTTTTAGAGAGAGCCGGTGGATATTTATTGCATCAATTTTTACTATGGGCATATGGGTAGCGTGGGGCTTGCTTATCACGCAAGCCAAGTATGATATTAGAGATCCTACCACAGCTATAAGTACGTGTTTTTTTTAAAATAATAAATAACTTTTGTAGTTAATTAATATCAGTGTCTTTATTCTCTAAAGGCTGGTTCATACTTATGTAAAAAGGTCCTTTGGACAAAATCTAAAGGACGGTTTTACATACGTTTATACGCTGTATTTGTCCTTTGTACTTTGTCCAAAGGACGTTTTTACTTACGTTTATACGCTGTATTTGTCCTTTGTACTTTGTCCAAAGGACGTTTTTACTTACGTTTATACGCTGTATTTGTCCTTTGGATTTTGTCCGAAGGACGTTTTTACATACTTTTATACGCTGTGTTTGTCCTTTGGACTTTGTCCAAAGACGTTTTTACATACTTTTATACGCTGTGTTTGTCCTTTGGACTTTGTCCAAAGACGTTTTTACATACTTTTATACACTGTGTTTGTCCTTTGGACTTTGTCCAAAGACGTTTTTACATACGTTTATACGCTGTATTTGTCCTTTGGACTTTGTCCAAAGGATTTTTTACATACGTTTATACGCTGTGCTTGTTCTTTGGACGTTGTCCAAAGGACGTTTTTATATACGTTTATACCCTGTGTTTGTCCTTTGGACTTTGTCCAAAGACCTTTTTACATACGTTTATACGCTGTATTTGTCCTTTGAACTTTGTCTAAAGGACGTTTTTACATACGTTTATACGCTGTATTTGTCCTTTGAACTTTGTCCAAAGGACGTTTTTACATACGTTTATACGCTGTATTTGTCCTTTGGACTTTGTCCAAAGGGCGTTTTTACAAAAGTATGAACCGGCCTTAAGGCTGCAGTGACAAGTGATAACACGTTCGCACCGCAGTGACAAGACAAGTGGTATAAAAGCACAGAGAACGCGCTGTCACTTGTCACTCCGAACTGAACCAGTTTTAAATCGTTACAATTCAATAAAAACAAACGTCTAAAAACAAATTTTGTAGTATGAATTTTGTATGTGTATTCACAATAAAACAGACACAATACAACAAGATTTAGGAAAAATTAAAGCATTATTGTAGTTGTTGCACAACACCATGTGTGTATTTTATTTTATTTCACGATGGTCAAAACTCTCTTATTTAAACGTAAGTTGTTCAGTGTTAAATATCTTCACAGAGTTATCGCGTTATAGAATCACTTTTAACCAATTAGCGCTCAGAAAAAAATGAGGATCTCTACTCATTGGGGATCAATTTTCTTCCAAGCGCTAATTGGCCAAAACAGCTCCTCCCACAATTATTTCCACAGAGAAAAACATATATGACGTGATCATGAATACTACATGACATTTTACGGGTCCTTAAAAATCTGTTACTTTCGGTTATTTATATTTTTAGCTTTAATCGTCAACGCCACTGTAATCCTCATGTGCCTATACATGCGAAAGGCGTATTTGTATCAGAAATACAGAGAAGAGGCCCGAGATTTCATCGAACATTCTCAATCCATGCATTCCTCCATGCTGGGTAGTCACGGATTCATGTACGGAGGGGGCGGGAAAATGGTACTCACCCACGGAATGCAAACTGGGAATCCGGTTTTCGTTCACTCCTTACCGGCATTGCCTCCTACGAATGGAACTATGGGTAATTTAAAAAAACACAATTTTTTGAAATTATGTATATTTTACACACTGTCACGTTTCATTACTGCATGCAAAATGGGACTATGAGTAAATTTCTTTTTTTCAAATAATTTTGTATATTTTACTCACGATTGAGTTACGATCAATAGAGTGTTTTTTTTGTGTTTTAAATGAACTATTTTTTTTAACTTTCTTATTAAAAAAAGGGTATTTTGGGTGCAAAGTTTTTAAACCGTTTTTTAATGCAAAGAAAGAACGGTATTCTTTAAGAACACACCATTAAATTAAAATAGTGATTTTGTGATCATGATAAACGCATAAACTGATTAAATTATCATAACAAAACTTATGAAGAATCCAAACCATGGCCTTAGTTTGACTAAGCAATCTAAGTAAAACCATAAAATCAAGCTAAACTTTATTAATATGTTTTTTATTTTGATTTAATGGTGTGTTCCTGAAGAATGTTAAGTTGAGTATGGGTATACTGATATTTTTAAAATAAAAAATTTTTTACTACCTAACGTTTTATTTTGGTATTAGTAACTAATAACCTATTATTTAGTTCTTTATGTGTTTTAAAAATTCAAAAGAATCGATTAATTAGAATTATGTTCTATTTCCATTTTTTTTTCACTTGTGTTTGCACTTTAAAACTTTAAAATTAAAGTGTTTTGTTACTAACAGCATTTTGTTTCATTTAAATGATTGGACTAATTAATTCACCAATTTAATTACTGTATTGCCAAAAATAAAAACAAGTTTCTGATAAAAATTTGATTTTTTAGGAACGAAAAAAATTAATATCAAGAAACATTATTTTAAACATTGTCGTATATTTGTTTATTTTTTATAATTACTAAAAATGCACCATTTTCTGAAAATTGGAAAATATTTGCTGAAAATTATTTTAGAGTTTGTAGCAAACTTTTAATAAATTCATGAATAACTTTTAAATTACGGATTACTGATTTAAACTACAATGAAAAAATGTTTAAAACTTTATTTCCGAAATCTTATACAAGATTTTAAAAAGTGCTTAATGCATATCCAGAACTGCGTACGACCGAAAAAACGCACATAATCGCTGTTTTCAGAAGCCGAAAACTTGATGTTTCAAAACGTAGCTTATGACGGCGGGTCGGAATTCAACCCGGCAGGTAGCGTTATCGGGACGCAGAGTCGTACATCGCACACTAACGGATTACTGGTCCCAGAAAGTCCAACAAATGGGGAAACCAATAACATCGGTAACGGTTTAATTTTTTCTTCTTCTTAACGGTTGATTATTAAGCTACTAAAATTTTTAACAGTGTGTACTGATGATGAAGTCGATAATGGTTTTGCTGATTGTGCTTCTAACCAAACAATATTTTAACTACTCTTGAACGCACTAATTTAGATTTGAATGAAAACTCGAAAATATTATTTAAAAAAGACCAATACTTTTTTGATTTATATAAACGACATAGTGAATTGTGTCAAAGGCTCTTGTAAAATAAAGTTGTATGCCGATGATAGAAAATTCTATTTTGCACGTAAAATAGCGACAATAAAGATTTTATTGATAGTTTCAACAATTTTTCAAAATGGTCCCAAGACTGCCAATTAAAAATTGCACTTAATAAATGCTGTGTTTTGTCGGTTGAAAATCAATCAATAGATAAAGCAATTTACAAACTTTCCAACATTGAAATTACACCAGCCAAAGAAATACGAGACCTTGGAATTTGTATAACAGAGAATTTAAAATTTTCCAAGCACTGTTCCCAAAATACAGCTAAAGCATATTCACGAGCTAATCTAATTTTTCGGTCTTTTAAACTCTGAACCCTTTTTTTCATTTTACGCGTGTATAAGACTTTTATTAGGCCTGTCCTGGAATGTGACACTCCAGTCTGGAGTCCTTACTTATCTAAGGATATAAAATGCATTGAAAAAGTACAAAAATATGTCACTCGCGCAATATTATCTAAAACTAATTTACCCTATCAAAACTATGAATCAGGTTTAAATTTTTTTTCTAGAATCTCTAGAATGCAGGCGTTTAAAAAACGATCTTGTTATGGTATATAAAATCTTGAACCAATTAGTCGATATAAAATTTTCAGATTTTTTTCAGTCAAATTGACAATTGACGTTTCAGTCAATTCGATTGACACTTAAACCATTAGCTCACAGCAATATTGACTTGCGGAAATATTTTTTTGCAAATCGCGTAATAAAAATATGGAACGCCTTACCAAATAGTACAAATGCAAACACATTAAATAAATTCAAAAATTCTTTAAATTGTATTGATATAAGTGATTTTTGTGTTTATAAATATTAGTTAATTATATCTATCCAACAATTTTTAAAGAATTTTTATCGTGTATACTAATTTGAGCATTAATGTATTTTGTTAGGTTAGGCACGTAGATAAGTGCTTCGACCTTTACTTGCCCTCTTGTCATTTTTTTCTTGATAAATATTTTTGATTAACTTTATGTTTGTGATATAAATGTTATTTTTCTTTCAAATGACAAGTAAATAAATAAATAAATAAATAAATAAATATAAACCATCATTTGTACAGCTAACTAAAACATCGATTTTATTTTCTGAATATTGCTTTCTGATAATTTTGTTAGATTAAATGTCTGGTAAATGCAAGTAAACATTTATTGCCAATTTACTGAACACATTCCTCAATAATTTTCGTTTTTTTGTTCTGTTTGCATATCGAAATTATTTACAGTGCACAGAAAACAAATTCAAATTGATATGAAGCTTCGTATTTGTATTAATACAATGCATATATCATTATGTTATTATACATTTGTCACAATTATTTAAAGATTGGTATCCGAAATTCAGACCGATTTCTTGTTACTAATTTGAAATAGACCGATTTAATTAATATACGCACCTTGCACTGAAACGCAGTTTATACATGAAGTATGTAATATACATAAGCGTCACCCTAATGGATAATTACCATATCTCCTACTTATCTTTTGCAGTATGCAGATCAAGCGATCGAAAGTTCGCGCGCTTTCTATCGCTTGATCTGCATACTACGAAAAGATAAGTAAGAGTACGGTAATTATCCATTATGGTTACACTTATGTCTATTGCATACTTCATGTATAAACTGCGTTTCAGTGCAAGGTGCCTATTTTGGAAAAGAAGCCTAGGTAGCCAAGAACTTGAAATTTAAATTCCGCTTGGTTCAATTTTCCACGTTAGAATTTTAAGAACCCTCAAAATGTCCTGTAGTATTCTTGATCACGTCATAAATGTTTTGCTCTGTGGGAATGGTTGTGAAACAGCTGTTTTAGCTGGCCTTCTTTGCTCAAAATTTTATTTAAATCCTTTGATTTTTAACAAACTCTGTTTATATGGAACACCCTCCTTTTAACCATAACAGTTTTCTTTTTTATAGTTGAAGAATCACATCGGTTCTAAATGAATGGAAACTTAATAATCTGGATTTATGGTGCTAAATTCACATCATCGATTATTGTAAACTGCCGCAAATCACTGCAAACAAAAACTAATTTAATTGTGGACGGTGACATTGTTTTGTTATTACTCAAATTTTGTCACCAAACAAGTAACATTTTTGTGGTCTCGTGATAAATTTTAAGAATATATAACTCAACTTCACAGCTCTATTTTCTTATTCGTTGATGTGATCTTTAAAATTTTTAAATATCGAAAAAATTACTTCAGTCGTATTCATAAAACTTTGGAATTTGTGCCTGGTTGACTGCAATTTTTTTACAAAAATCCTAACATTTTTTAGACACATTTAAAGTGAAGCGAAAAAAAAAAATTTTAAACCCAGTATTCATTATTATGAAAATAAAATAGTATATCTTGGAAATTTCCTAATACTTAAATACCTACATTTTTCAGTTCAAAAACACTAATGCTAAACCCGCAATTTTTATGCTTTAGAAATAAAACTAAGTAATAAAAATAAAAACTTGATAAATGAACAACTACAAACATATAATTTGAAGGTGTCGTTTGCCAAAAATTTCAATAATAGCTGAGATGGTATCCAGCCTTGATAATAGCTGTTCATTACAGCGCCAATCGTTAAAACCTATCTAAATATAACTTAATTTTGCTTATATTAAATTGATTAGAAAAACTAAGCGATTTATAAGTTTCAAAACTTTAGTACATTTAAATTTTGGTTAAAGCTAATAATGCATTTTTTTTCTAAGTACGTAAAAACCTCTACAAGCCCATTAAAATTTTAGTAATAAATTAAGTTAGCGTAAAAAACTTAGGTTTGCTTAAAAAATACCATCGGTTTTATCAACATTTAACAGGCCAAACCTTAAATTTTAACTTCGCAAAAACACTGTGTTTGTACGCTAAAAACACTTTTTTTATAGATCACAAAAACATTATTTACAGTAATATTAAAAAATAGCATTGTATGATTACAAAAACTAATGCTATGTTTAGTTGCTCACATTGAGGTACCATATACAAAGTATTTCAATTTCGGTGATATTTTGTAAATTGTGCATTTTTTATAATTTGTTAATTTAATTTAAGTTATTTTGTGTCGTTGTTTATTTTTATTGTAGTTTTTATGTCTGTTTCGATAATAAATGAAAATACATACCCACAAAAAATAATAATTTTTACACATGAACATGTAAAAGATAGATAGCTTAATTTTTTCTAAAAATAGTCTAAAACCAGATTTCATGTGAGTTTTTTCAGTGTTAACAAAGATTAAGACGTATGCTTAAAGTAGCAACGTAAATTTTTTTAAATAAAATACGATACAACAAATTATTTTGGGGGTTTAATGCAAGACATTGTGAACTTATTATCAAATCATTAATTAGATGACGAGTTGTAATGCGTGTGGCCATAGGTGGGTAGGGAATTCGAAGCTTTTATTATATAAATGTCGAAAAACCCTGTAAGGTTTTATTCACAAGGGACGGTTTTCCTGGAAAAATTTCAGGGGTCCTTGTTTTGAAAACGCCTAAATTAACTTTTTGGGAAAACTGACTAAAATGTTTAACCGATTGATTACCCCTATACCTACTATGTTGCTTTTTATACCTCGATTTATGCCAGTTTCACGTACAATATCAATTATTGTTGAATTAACATCAAAAATATATCGATTTAGAAAATCGGCTTTACCACAGCAAAACGAGTAATAGTCGTTGCATAAAATACACACGATTATGACTTTTGATTGTTAATAAAGGCGTTGTTTAAAATCCAAAATGAGACTGAGCTGATTATATTTTAAGGAGATTCACAACAGTTAATTTAATGTATACAAAGGACTCGGGGAGATTTAAAATAATTTATATATGACGTTGGTTAACGCAAAAAAAACAGTTATAATACAGTAAAATAACATAAAAATAAAACATTTTATTTTCAAAAATAGCTGTTTGTGCTTAATATTTGTTTTTTCTACATTTTTTTGGTCTTATTCAAATTATTTTCAATTCATCTTGAGACCTTTGTGTACATTGAATTAACTGTCATGATTCTCCATACGCGTTCTGGTTCATTCTTCCGTAGTAAACAGGGGTCGAAAAGGCAGCCGCAATGTATGCGAAAGTTGTATGGCTGCTACAGTGCACAATGTATTCTAAAAGGCTTCAGTTTTTTTCAGTTATTTAAGCGTATTTTCCTTTACTTAAATTCGGCCAGCCTTAATTTCGGCCACCGGTTGTTATTTTTGCCATGCGTAAAATTATAAAATAAACTGCGTATTGTTAGATAGACCGTTATGTCATCTGTCTAGCCGTATACAGTTTATTTCATAATTTTGTGCATGGCAAAAATAACAGCCGGTGGCCCGAATTTTTCTTGGTAAGATATCTGTGTAAAATGACTTTTTGTCTTCACAACAAAACAAATAATAATAAAAAACACGAAAATATCAAGAAAATTTTTCAATTGTGGGTTCCATATTTCACCTATTCAGATTTCTGAATCTGATTCAGATACAGAGTCTGAAAATACCTTTTATGTCTTTAAAATCTTTCTGAAATCTGAATTCAGATTCAGAGAAATTGTTTCAGATTTCTGAACCAAAAACACTTGTGTTTTTTTTTTACTTTTCAGACGTCAGTTTCAGATACGAAACTAAATTCTGAATCTAATGCTAAAGCTTTCAGTAGTTTTTAGCTCTGAAACGGTTACAGAAATAGACTAAAACAATGATTTTTTTTCTCAAAACACTATCAAACACATTAAAAATATTGCATTTTTTGTAATTTCTTTAGACTAAAACAGTAAATTAAGCATTTATTTTTAAAATATCGTATCATCCGCCTGATTTTACTGGCGATCTGAATTTGACTAAAATCTCGAACACTAAAGTGTCATAGAACACATTCTATTCAACCATTTTTTGTAAAATGCATGGAAAATAAAATTTTTATGCATAGATTTTATGAATATACATTTGTAATTTATAACCCAAAAAATCTTTGTAGTACGCCTACAACATAACCAAATAGTGAATTAAAAAATACTATTCATGCTTTTATTTGTGTTAAAAATTAATTTTTAAGTTTTGTAAATTTTTTAAAATTTAAAAAAAAACAATATGTTATCAAAAAAAAAACATTGTAAATTAAAAACAAAAAAGCAAAAACACATGTTATTGCTAAGGGTCAAAACTTTACGGGGGCGAGAGCCCTAACCCCTAGGCTATGGTGCCACTGTTGCCAGTCTGACAAAAGGGGTTTATAAAAAAACTGGTTTCAGAATCTGAGACCAGTTTCAGATTCTGAATTCAGTTTAAGAAGTTTAGCAAAAAGTTAAAAGACACAATTTTTAAGATTCTGAATCTGAATTCAGAATCTAAATCTGAATAAGATTCAGAAATCTGAAAAGGTAAAATATCAACCCCTGGCCGAAAGTATGCATAATAGCCGGAATTAAATACGTCCGTCGCAAAAATTACAGCTAATTTTTTTTAAAAGTTTTTTTAACTCAGTTAAGTGTTCTCAAAGGAAAAAATTTACAAAAAAACAAAGTATTTAAAAGACAAAAGGAGATTCACGGTATTATGAATTTAATTTCCGATTAGTCTCATAAACTTTTTTCAACGTGCACCGCGAGATAACAAATATAGTACTTTGTTGTTGGAAAAATTATGATCAGTAATAAGAAATATGTAGCGATAAAACTGAAAACCATTTTTATAGATTTGGATTTTAAGCCATGGGAATAGTGCAGGCGATGGGTGTTTCATTACGCCACGACCCATTAGCAAATAGCAAAATGCAATGCTCACAGAAATCTTTTTACACGGCGTTTATTCGTTCATCTTTTGTTGAATTTATAATTGATTGTTAAAGACAAATACAGAAATTTAATTTTTGAGTTATTTAGTTTTTACTCGCCCTCTGACAAGGGCGAGTAAAAACTATATAACTAGAAAATTAAAACTATATTTGTATTTAAGCAACAATTATAAATTGAAAAAAGTGACGATTTCGCGCCTGTGAAAAATTTCTGTGAGCATGGTTTTTTCATTTGCCATCGTTTTACGGGGTCGGGGTCATAAATCACCCCATGACGCTCCCTCACCACCCATGACTTAAAATCCAAATCTATAAAAATTATTATTAGTTTTATCCTACATACAAAACTTATTTACAGAATAATTTTCCAACAACAAGAAGTAGTATATTTATTTACTCAGTAGCACGTTGAAAAAAGTTTATTAAACTAAGCGGAAATAAATGTCATAAGCTGCGCATCACATCTTGTTTGTCTTTTAAAATAAATACTTTGTTTTTTTGTTATTTTTTCCTTTTGCAACGCTTAATCTTTACCCATATAAACAAAACTTTAGAAAAAAATTAGCTGTAAATTTTTGCGACGGACGTATTTAATTCCAGCTATTATGCATACATTTGGTGTATTTTGGGTGTCGATATTTCACCTTTTCAGATTTCTGAATCTTATTCAGATTTAGATTCTGAATTCATATTCAGAATCTTAAAAATTGTGTCTTTTAACTTTTTGCTAAACTTCTGAAACGGAAACTGGTCTCAGATTCTGAAACCAGTTTCTATAGGCTTCTTTTGTCACACTGGCAACAGTGACACCACAGCCTAGGGGTTAGGGCTCTCACCCCCGTCAAGTTGCGATTCCTAGAAATAACATGTTTTTTTTTCTTTTTAATTTACAATGGTTTTTTTCTTGATAACATATTGCTTTTTTTTAAATTAAATAATTTACAAAACTTAAAAATTAATTTTTAACACAAATAAAAGCATGAATAGTATTTTTTAATCCACTGTTTTGTTATGTTGTAGGCGTACTACAAAGATTTTTTGGGTTATAAATTACAAATGTATACATTCATAAAATCTATGCATAAAAATTTTATTTTCTATACATTTTACTAAAAATGGTTGAATAAAATGTGTTCTATGACACTTTAAAGTGTTCGAGATTTTAAGTCAAATTAAGATCACCTGTAAAATCAGGCGGATAAACAGTATTTTAAAAGTATAAAGTATTTTAAAGCATAAAAAAGTATTTTATATGCTTAATTTACTTTTTTAGTCTAATGATATAGAAAAATTACAAAAAATTCCATTTTTTTATTGTGTTTGATAGTGTTTTGAGAAAAAAAATCATTGTTTTAGTCTATTTCTGAAACCGTTTCAGAGCTAAAAACCTCCTGAAAATTTTAGCATTAGATTCAGAATTTAGTTTCAAATCTGAAACTGACGTTTGAAAAGTAAAATACAAAACAAGTGTTTTTGGTTCAGAAATCTGAAACAATTTCTCTGAATCTGAATTCAGATTTCAGAAAGATTGAAGACATAAAAGGTATTTCAGAGTCTGAATCTGAATCAGATTCAGAAATCTGAATAGGTGAAATATCGAACCCACAATTGAATAATTTTCTTTATATTGTTGTGTTTTTTAGATATTATTTGTTTTGTTGTGAAGACAAAAAGTCATTTTACACAGATATCTTACCAAGAAAAATTCGGGCCACCGGCTGTTATTTTTGCCATGCACAAAATTATGAAATAAACAGTATACGGCTAGACAGATGACATAACGGTCTATCTAACAATACGCAGTTTATTTTATAATTTTACGCATGGCAAAAATAACAACCGGTGGCCGAAATTAAGGCTGGCCGAATTTAAGTAAAGGAAAATACGCTTAAATAACTGAAAAAAACTGAAGCCTTTTAGAACAGAACACATGTGCATCGTAGCAGGCATACAACTTTCACATACATTGCGGCTGCCTTTTCGACCCCTGTTTACTACGGAAGAATGAACCAGAACGCGTATGGAGAATCATGACAGTTAATTCAATGTACACTAAGGTCTCAAGAAGAATTGAAAATAATTTGAATAATACCAAAAAAATGTGGAAAAAAACAAATATTAAGCACAACCAGCTGTTTTCGAAAAAAAATGTTTTATGTTTTTGTTATTTTACTGTATTATAACTTATTATAACTTTTTTTTGCGTTAACCAACGTGATATACAAATTATTTTAAATCTCCTCGAGACATTAAATTAACTGTCGTGAATCTCCATAAAATATAATGCGACTACGTCTCATTTTGGATTTTAAACAACGCTTTATTAACAATAGAAAAAGTCATAATCGTGTGTATTTTATAACGACTATTACTCGTTTTGCTCTAGTAAAGCCGATTTTCTAAATCGATATATTTTTGATGTTAATTTAACAATAATTGATATTGTACGTGAAACTGGCATAAATCGAGGTATAAAAAGCAACATAGTAGGTATAGGGGTAATCAATCGGTTAAACATTTTAGTAGATTGTCCAAAAAGTTAATTTAGGCGTTTTCAAAACAAGGACCCCTGAAATTTTAGGAAACGTCCCTTGTGAATAAAACCTTACAGGGTTTTTCGACATTTATATAATAAAAGCTCCAATCCCCTACCCACCTATGGCCACACGCATTACAACTCGTCATCTAATTGATGATTTGATAATAAGTTCACAATGTCTTGCATTAAACCCCCAAAAAAATTTGTTGTATCGTATTTTATTTAAAAAATTTTACATTGCTACTTTAAGCATACGTCTTAATCTTTGTTAACACTGAAAAAACTCACATGAAATCTGGTTTTAGACTATTTTTAGCAAAAATTAAGCTATCTATCTGTTACATGTTCATGTGTAAAATTATTATTTTTTGTGGGTATGTATTTTTATTTATTATCGAAACAGACATAAAAACTACAATAAAAATAAACAACGACATAGAATAAATTAAATTAAATTAACAAATTATAAAAAATACACAATTTACAAAATATCACCGAAATTGAAATACTTTGTATATGGTACCTCAATGTGAGCAACTAAACATAGCATTAGTTTTTGTAATCATACAATGCTATTTTTTAATATTACTGTAAATAATAGTGTTTGTGATCTATAAAAAAAGTGTTATTAGCGTACAAACACAGTGTTTTTGCGAAGTTAAAATTTAAGGTTTGGCCTGTTAAATGTTGATAAAACCGATCGTATTTTTTAAGCAAACTTAAGTTTTTTACGCTAACATTATTTATTACTAAAATTTTAATGGGCTTTTAGAGGCTTTTACGTATTTAGAAAAAAAATGCATTAGCTTTAATCAAAATTTAAATGTACTAAAGTTTTGAAACTTATAACTCGCTTAGTTTTTTCTAATCATTTTAGTATAAGCAAAATTAAGTTATATTTAAATAGGTTTTAACGATTGGCGCTGTAATAAACAACTATTATCAAGGCTGGATACCACCTCAGTTATTATTAAAATTTTTGGCAAACGACACCTTCAAATTATATGTTTGTAGTTGTTCATTTATCAAGTTTTTATTTTTATCACTTAGTTTTATCCCTAAAGCATAAAAATTGTGGGTTTAGCATTAGTGTTTTTGAACTGAAAAATGTAGGTATTTAAGTATTAGGAAATTTCCAAGATATACTATTTTATTTTTATGCGATGCATAATAATGAATACTGGGCTTAAAAAATTTTTTTTTTCTCTTCACTTTAAATGTGTCTAAAAAGTGTTAGAATTTTTGTAAAAAAAATCGCAGTCAACCAGGCACAAATTTCAAAGTTTTATGAATACGACTGAAGTAATTTTTTCGATATTCAAAAATTTTAAAGGTAAGCATCAACGAATAAGAAAATATAGCTGTGAAGTTGAGTTATATATTCTTAAAATTTATCACGAGACCACAAAAATGTTACTTGTTTGGTGACAAAATTTGAGAAATTACAAAACAATGTCACCGTTCACAATTAAAATAGTTTTTGTTTGCAGTGATTTGCGGCAGTTTACAATAATCGATGATGTGAATTTAGCACCATAAATCCAGATTATTAAGTTTCCATTCATTTAGAACCGATGTGATTCTTCAACTATAAAAAAAGAAAACTTATGATTAAAAGGAAGGTATTCTAAATAAACAGAATTTGTTAAAAATCAAAGGATTTAAATAAAGTTTTGAGCAAAGAAGCCCTGCTAAAACAGATCCTCCCACAACCATTCCCACAGAGCAAAACATTTATGACGTGATCAAGAATACTACAGGACATTTTGAGGGTTCTTAAAATTCTAACGTGGAAAATTGAACCAAGCGGAATTTAAATTTCAAGTTCTTGGCTAACTAGGCTTCTTTTCCAAAATAGGCACCTTGCACTGAAACGCAGTTTATACATGAAGTATGCAATATACATAAGTGTAACCATAATGGATAATTACCGTACTCTTACTTATCTTTTTGTAGTATGCAGATCAAGCGATAGAAAGCGCGCGAACTTTCGATCGCTTGATCTGCATACTGCAAAAGATAAGTAGGAAATACGGTAATTATCCATTAGGGTGACGCTTATGTATATTACATACTTCATGTATAAACTGCGTTTCAGTGCAAGGTGCGTATATTAATTAAATCGGTCTATTTTAAATTAGTAACGAGAAATCGGTCTGAATTTCGGATACCAATCTTTAAATAATTGTGACAAATGTATAATAACATAATGATATATGCATTGTATTAATACAAATACGAAGCTTCATATTAAAAGCTTCATATCAATTTGAATTTGTTTTCTGTGCACTGTCAATAATTTCGATATGCAAACAGAACAAAAAAAACGGCAATTATTGATGCATGTGTCTAGTAAATTGGCAATAAATGTTTACTTGCATTTAATCTAACAAATTTACCAGAAAGCAATATTCAGAAAATAAAATCGATGTTTTAGTTAACTGTACAAATAATGGTTTTTATTTATTTATTTATTTACTTGTGATTTGAAAGAAAATTACCATTAATATCACAAGCATAAAAGTTAAACAAATATATTTATCAAAAAAAAAAATGACAAGAGGGCAGATAAAGGTCGAAGCACTTATATAACTCCCTAACCTAACAAAATACATTTATGCTCGTATTAGTATACACGATAAAAATTCTTTAAAAATTGTTGGATAGATATAATTAACTAATACTTATAACAAACACAAAAATCACTTACATCAATACAATTTAAAAAATTTTTGAATTTATTTAATGTGTCTGCATTTACAGTAATATTTGGTAAGGCGTTCCATATTTTTAATATGCGATTTGCAAAAAAATATTTCCGCAAGTCAATATTGCTGTGAGCTAATGGTTTAAGTGTCAATCGAATTGACTGAAACGTCAATTGTCAATTTGACTGAAAAAAATCTGAAAATTTTATATCGACTAATTGGTTCAAGATTTTATATACCATAACAAGATCGTTTTTTAAACGCCTGCATTCTAGAGATTCTAGAAAAAAAATTTAAACCTGATTCATAGTTTTGATAGGGTAAATTAGTTTAAGATAATATTGCGCGAGTGACATATTTTTGTACTTTTTCAATGCATTTTATATCCTTAGATAAGTAAGGACTCCAGACTGGAGTGTCACATTCCAGGACAGGCCTAATAAAAGTCTTATACACGCGTAAAATGAAAAAAAGGGTTCAGAGTTTAAAAGACCGAAAAATTAAATTAGCTCGTGAATATGCTTTAGCTGTAATTTGGGAACAGTGCTTGGAAAATTTTAAATTCTCTGTTATACAAATTCCAAGGTCTCGTACTTTTTTGGCTGGTGTAATTTCAATGTTGGAAAGTTTGCAATTTGCTTTATCTATTGATTGATTTTCAACCGACAAAACACAGCATTTATTAAGTGCAATTTTTAATTGGCAGTCTTGGGACCATTTTGAAAAATTGTTGAGACTATCAATAAAATCTTCATTGTCGCTATTTTACGTGCAAAATAGAATTTTCCATTTTCGGCATACAACTTTATTTTACAAGAGCCTTTGACACAATTCACTATGTCGTTTATATAAATCAAAAAAAGCATTGGTCTTTTTTAAATAATATTTTCGAGTTTTCATTCAAATCTAAATTAGTGCGTTCAAGAGTAGTTAAAATATTGATTGATTAGAAGCACAATCAGCAAAACCATTATCGACTTCACCATCAGTACACACTGTTAAAAATTTTAGTAGCTTAATAATCAACTGTTAAGAAGAAGAAAAATTAAACCGTTACCGATGTTATTGGTTTCCCCATTTGTTGGACTCTCTGGGACCAGTAATCCGTTAGTGTGCGATGTACGACTCTGCGTCCCGATAACGCTACCTGCCGGGTTGAATTCCGACCCGCCGTCATAAGCTACGTTTTGAAACATCAAGTTTCCGGCTTCTGAAAACACCGATTTTGTGCGTTATTTCGGTCGTACGCAGTTCTGGATATGCATTAAGAACTTCTTAAAATCTTGTATAAGATTTCGGAAATAAAGCTTTAAACATTTTTTAATTATAGTTTAAATCATTTATCCATAATTTAAAAGTTATTCATAAATTTATTAAAAGTTTTGCTACAAACTCTAAAATAATTTTCAGCAAATATTTTTCAATTTTCAGAAAATGGTGCATTTTTAGTAATTATAAAAAATAAACAAATATACGACAATGTTTAAAATAATGTTTCTTGATATTAATTTTTTTCGTTCCTAAAAAATCAAATTTTTATCAGAAACTTGTTTTTATTTTTGGCAATACAGTAATTAAATTGGTGAATCAATTAGTCCAATCATTTAAATGAAACAAAATGCTGTTAGTAACAAAACACTTTAATTTTAAAGTTTTAAAGTGCAAACACAAATGAAAATAAAAAAATAGAAATAGAACATAATTCTAATTAATCGATTCTTTTGAATTTTTAAAACACATAAAGAACTAAATAATAGGTTATTAGTTACTAATACCAAAATAAAACGTTAGGTAATAAAAAATCTTTTATTTTAAAAATATCAGTATACCCATACTCAACTTAAAATTCTTCAGGAACACACCATTAAATCAAAATAAAAAAAATATTAATAAAGTTTAGCTTGATTTTATGGTTTTACTTAGATTGCTTAGTCAAACTAAGGCCATGGTTTGGATTCTTCATAAGTTTTGTTATGATAATTTAATCAGTTTATGCGTTTATCATGATCACAAAATCACTATTTTAATTTAATGGTGTGTTCTTAAAGAATACCGTTCTTTCTTTGCATTAAAAAACGGTTTAAAAACTTTGCACCCAAAATACCCTTTTTTAATAAGAAAGTTAAAAAAAATAGTTCATTTAAAAAAAAAACACTCTATTGATCGTAACTCAATCGTGAGTAAAATATACAAAATTATTTGAAAAAAAGAAATTTACTCATAGTCCCATTTTGCATGCAGTAATGAAACGTGACAGTGTGTAAAATATACATAATTTCAAAAAATTGTGTTTTTTTAAATTACCCATAGTTCCATTCGTAGGAGGCAATGCCGGTAAGGAGTGAACGAAAACCGGATTCCCAGTTTGCATTCCGTGGGTGAGTACCATTTTCCCGCCCCCTCCGTACATGAATCCGTGACTACCCAGCATGGAGGAATGCATGGATTGAGAATGTTCGATGAAATCTCGGGCCTCTTCTCTGTATTTCTGATACAAATACGCCTTTCGCATGTATAGGCACATGAGGATTACAGTGGCGTTGACGATTAAAGCTAAAAATATAAATAACCGAAAGTAACAGATTTTTAAGGACCCGTAAAATGTCATATAATATTAGTTATCACGTCATATATGTTTTGCTCTGTGAAAATAATTGTGGGAGGAGCTGTTTTAGCCAATTAGCGCTTAGGAAAAATTGATTACCAATGAATAAGAGATCTTTATTTTTTCCTAAGCGCTAATTGGCTAAAAGTGATTCCATAACGTCATAACTCTGAAAAGATATTTAACACTGAACAACTTACGTTTAAATAAGAGGGTTTTGACCATCGTGAAATAAAATAAAATACACACATGGTGTTGTGCAACAACTACAATAATGCTTTAATTTTTCCTAAATCTTGTTGTATTGTGTCTGTTTTATTGTGAATACACATACAAAATTCATACTACAAAATTTGTTTTTAGACGTTTGTTTTTATTGAATTGTAACGATTTAAAACTGGTTCAGTTCGGAGTGACAAGTGACAGCGCGTTCTCTGTGCTTTTATACCACTTGTCTTGTCACTGCGGTCCGAACGTGTTATCACTTGTCACTGCAGCCTTAAGGCCGGTTCATACTTTTGTAAAAACGCCCTTTGGACAAAGTCCAAAGGACAAATACAGCGTATAAACGTATGTAAAAACGTCCTTTGGACAAAGTTCAAAGGACAAATACAGCGTATAAACGTATGTAAAAACGTCCTTTAGACAAAGTTCAAAGGACAAATACAGCGTATAAACGTATGTAAAAAGGTCTTTGGACAAAGTCCAAAGGACAAACACAGGGTATAAACGTATGTAAAAACGTCCTTTGGACAACGTCCAAAGAACAAGCACAGCGTATAAACGTATGTAAAAACTCCTTTGGACAAAGTCCAAAGGACAAATACAGCGTATAAACGTATGTAAAAACGTCTTTGGACAAAGTCCAAAGGACAAACACAGCGTATAAAAGTATGTAAAAACGTCTTTGGACAAAGTCCAAAGGACAAACACAGCGTATAAAAGTATGTAAAAACGTCTTTGGACAAAGTCCAAAGGACAAACACAGCGTATAAAAGTATGTAAAAACGTCCTTCGGACAAAATCCAAAGGACAAATACAGCGTATAAACGTAAGTAAAAACGTCCTTTGGACAAAGTACAAAGGTCAAATACAGCGTATAAACGTAAGTAAAAACGTCCTTTGGACAAAGTACAAAGGACAAATACAGCGTATAAACGTATGTAAAACCGTCCTTTAGATTTTGTCCAAAGGACCTTTTTACATAAGTATGAACCAGCCTTTAGAGAATAAAGACACTGATATTAATTAACTACAAAAGTTATTTATTATTTTTAAAAAAAACACGTACTTATAGCTGTGGTAGGATCTCTAATATCATACTTGGCTTGCGTGATAAGCAAGCCCCACGCTACCCATATGCCCATAGTAAAAATTGATGCAATAAATATCCACCGGCTCTCTCTAAAAAACAATATTTTTTAAAATAAAAAAAAATTATTTGATATAGCTGAGCGTCTGTTTGTTTCTGTGTTTTTGTTTGTGTGCATGTGTTTGGATTTGGTCGTATTTTTGTGTGTTCTATGTGAGTAATGTTTTCCCGGAGCTTGAAGTGCCGGAGCTCCGGTTTGCTTTGGGTTACTCTCCCAATTCTTACGCGCCTTATTTTCCAAAAATGAATAAAAAACTCGTTAAAATCTTTACAATTATTTTATAAAGACATCTAAAATGTTCAAAAAGATATTGCAAGTTTTAAATTCCTTAATTAAAAAAAAGTTTCGGAACTCACACAAACTTATGTGGCCGGAGCTCCGTAGGCACTTATTTATTTCTAGTTTTCTAGAATATTTCCTGTTTGTAATCTGTATGCTAAAACTCACAACTGAGGATGAAATGCACTATGATGAAATTTAGACCCAATTTTACTCTTACTTATATAAGTAAGTGTAAAACTGGGTCTAAATTTCATCTCGTAAGTCACTTTCTATATAGAAAGTGACTTACGAGCTTCGATTTTTTTTTAATCGTTTTGTCTTTCAAAAATATTTTGACCTCAAAAATGGAATAAAATTTCTCCATATATAACACAGTAAAACCAAACGGTAAAATAAATTTTCATTTTTTTTTAAATTTTCATTTTGATTTTAATTACTTGGACAGTACGATATAATTGAATTGCCCTTTTGTGTTTTTTTAACCAATTTTTAAAGATACAATTCTAAGGCGTAAATAACAAATACATAAAACTAAAATTTCGAAAATTGTAAACGTTAAAAATGTACCTGTTGTGAATGTCCGAGTTCCAGGTGGCCAAACTAAATACCATTGTGAGGAAAATTAAAAACATAACGTAAATCATGGACACCATGAGAACGGTTTCGAATTTTTCCCCGGGCATGCAGCGCCAAACGCCAGCCGATGCGCCGACGCCCTCGAATTCTCTCACGAAATATAAGGAGTCGGGTTGTGACAAAATAATCCATTCCACGGCTATTATTATCTAAAAACGGTATACCAAAAGGTATAAAAATTTCGAGATGATTTTATTTAGATACATAAAATTTAAATTTGTTAATCAATTAGAGATATTTTTGTTAATTCCTCATTGAAAAACAAAGTTTTGCTGTTAAAAGAGCTTTACCTGAGCTTTATATTTGCTTAAGTTTTTTTTTTTTTTTTTTGTTTTCTTAGTTTTCACTTTTTCTTTTGTTTTCTATTAAATTTTAGTTTTTTTTGTTTTCACTTTTCCTTTTGTTTTCTATTAAATTAAAAAAAAAACACGAAATATCTCAATATTTGCAAATGCGGTACATAAAACTATTGTATGCTGGTTTCATTTAAAGATGCAAGCCTCTAAATGATTGAATTTGTGATTAGACATTTTTCATTGGTAAATTATGTTTAAAAAATTATCCGTGTACTCCATTTTCCAAAGATATTTTAGTTTTTCTAATCCGATAAAAATTTTAAAATATCACAAAAATACATCACAGAACCCGCGCTTTTAACAAAACTAAAGCTTTTGCATTAGAATTTGCATTAGATAATTTGCTCGGATTAAAATTAAAGCATTTTAAAGATTTTGATTTTAAAAAAATAACGTACGTTTTTGCTGATCCAATGGCTACCGAATTTAAAAAATTGTGCAAAACAAAGAGTGGTGTTTTTTAAAAGTCACCAATAAAAATTTACAACTTTAGGGTTCTCGACAACATTTTGTGACCGCAGAAACACGAAGTGGTGTGTTTTAAAAGTCACCACACCAAAATTGGTAGATAACAAAACAACAAGAGTTGGGTTCTCAACTACAAAATATTAAACTTTTAAACTAAATTAGATTTAAATTTATACAATAGCAAATCCATCAAGTAGAAAAAAATAGCGTTCCAAAAAATTATTTTCTATACGAGCTGTACCTGCACAGCCGCAACAGCAATCATAAGAAAAAAGAAGGAACAAGGACTGGTCCAAAAAGCACCCGAGCGCAAGGCGGAAAAAAAGCACCTGAAAGGAGCGCATGACAAATCTTGTGCAGCGACGTTTATTTATTACGTTATCACTATTGTATATACATTTGTTTTTTAGGAATTTTTTAAATTTTGACCTTACAATGTTGTTAATTATAGATAGCAAACCTTTTCAGTAGTTTAATGTTAGAATTTTTAAATAAATATTTTCAAATTGAATCATATATTTGCGTAAAAAACAAAAATAATTTTACGAAAGTGTTAAATATTAAGTATTTAATTTTGGTTTTAAGTCAAAGTCAGTTTTATTCCAGAAAACATACAACACATAAGCATAATTCAACATTGCGCACCGATCACGTTCGCGTAAGAGACCAAGACATGGTTTATTTTGAAAATATGGCTCAAAGGCTTAAGGATTTAAGCACTAAATTGAGCCATTTGAATTTTTCTATTTTATAAAGTGATTAATTTTTTTATAAATCATTGTTCGTTATTTTTTGGGTGTCGATGTTCGTTTTTTGGGTGTCGATTACAATTACTTAAAACTTTAAAAGGTTCCGCATCACCGAAATCAGCCATTTTTTAACGATTATAATCAAATTTGGTAAATTATTGAATTAGAAAAACAAAACATCGAATTGAAATTAAAAGTTGTTTGTTTATATAGTTAATAACACGGCCTAATTAATATAAACAATTTGACCTAATTAATGTGAACGGCTTGACCTAATTTCAAATTTATTACGTAATATATTTGCCAACACACCACTGCTTTACTTTGAAAAATGTTAAAACCAGCACCACCAATATAAACTTAAAAAAGCTGCTAAATGTACAAATGAAATTAAAGGGAATTGTGTATAAAATGTTCAAATATTTCCTAGCACTGTTTTCGTTTTACTGTTTTCCATTATACATTTGTAAACGCTAACTTTATTAAGTGGTAAGTTTATAGTGCGCGAGATTTTAGTGGTCGTGCGTGAACTTTCGCTTTCCCGCGTAATTATCCATTTTATTATTGTCCTGCGGCAAATTATTACATAAAACATTACTGTAGCGTATTTGTTATGATTTCACAAAGAAGTAGATAAAAAATCGCAAATTAAAAGTTTGTGTGAATTGGTATTTAACATAACTTGCTTGCAATTTGTTAGCATACAATTAACCAACTGACCACAAGAAATGTATTAATTTTTTTTTATTTTTAATTATTTTATTAACAAATAATTGTTAATTTAATCTTGTGTTTATCAACCAAATAAAAATCTTACATTGACTAAATATAAATAACCGCTAAACGCTACCAAATGTTTAAGTTAAGTTTTATAATACTGATAACGTAATAAATAAACGTCGCTACGCGATATTTGTCATAGGCTCCCTTCGGGTGCTTTTTTTTCCGGGTTAAGGGCGGGTGCTTTTTTTCCGCCCCGCGCACGGGTGCTTTTTTTCCGCCTTAACACCGGGTGCTTTTTTTCCGCCTTTGCCACGGGTGCTTTTTTTCCGTCACCCCACCCAAAAAACAACAATAAAAAAAAAAAAAAAAAGAAAATTTATACTAGAAAAAACCAGTTTCACGTCAGGATTTTAAGGACCCTTAAAATGTCATATATTATTCGTGATCACGTCATATATGTTTTGTTCTGTGGGAATGGCTGTTGGAGGAGGTGTTTTCTTAGGAAAAATTGATCTCCAATGAATGAGAAATCTCCATTTTTTTCTTACGCGCTAATTGGCTAAAAGTGATTCTATAACGTCATTAACTCTGTGAAGATATTTAATACTGAACAAATTCCGTTTAAATGGGAGGGTTTTGACCATCATGTTTGCACAGAACGGAACGCGGTGACATAAACAACAGATTATAAAAATAAACCAAACAAAAAAATAAAAAAATTAAACTGCCTAAAGAATTTTAATTAATGTTCTAATTTTGATATTGATAATATCCTCATAAAACTTTTTTTTTAAGCATAAACACTAAAAATTTACAATAACTTCTATACTAAGCATGTATACGTAATTATAAGCAAAAAAGTTTGTTTAATACTAAACATCAAATGTCTTTTTTAAATCGATTATTTTACAGCAGAAATTTCAAATCCGAACCCAGGTCCGCGGAATTCAATCAGAGTGCAAAATATTCCACCGTTAGCAACTAATCCTCAGCCAAGCAATCCTATTTTAAATGATGACAATGTAATTCGTGATGGCCCGCTTTTTGTTTCTGTAAACATTAATTCGTTACGAGGTAAATTTTCAAAAATTTTGGAATTAATTGAGTCCTATTGAAATATATGTGCGGTAGCGTTGCAAGAAACAAAGCTGTCGACCATGATTTTAAACACTAAGTTAAAACTTCCAAATTATAAACTTTTTCGTAAAGACAGAAATCAGCATGGCGGTGGCGTGGCATTATACATTAAATCTAATCTAGATCCAAGACAACTGCAAATTTTGCATGCGCCGTTATCTATTGAAATTGTGGCTGTGGCATTTAAGCTAAATAACCGGTGGATAATTGCTGCTTCTGTATACAGACCGCCAAATCAACTTGTTGAATCTCGCAGTGAAGCATTGGATACTTTGGATGATTTTTTTGCAGGGCTAGGTGACCTTTCATCAGATCTAATATTAGGTGGAGATTTGAATTTTAATTCCCTAGTGCCTAAAATTTATGAGCCGCTCCGAAATGTTTTGGAAAATTACAATTTACATCAACTTGTTAATTTCTCCACGCATTATCAACATAATACTCCACAAATTCCGCAAAACGCCTCCTCACTAGATGTCATAATTGTTGGAGATCAACAGCTTATTAAGGAGGTTGGACGTTCTTACCTTCTTGAAAAAAGCCTTGTTTAATATATGCAGCCTTGAATGAATTTGACACTCAGCCAAGAGCAAAACGTGTTTTAATTCGACTTTGGTCTAGAGCTAATTGGAATCAAATTTTCAAAATTTTAAAAACACTGATTTTGACAGTTTTGTGGACAATGCTCCAACCGTGAATCAGGCGCAAAGAAATTGGGCTCGTCACTTTCCTGAAATTTTTGATCGCCACATTCCAAAAAAGGTGATTCAAGTTAAACCTAACACATTTTGGTTCCCAAACAAAGTTAAAAAACTTAATAAAGAACAAAAACAGAGCTTATATCAATTGGATTAAGCATAGAACAGCAGCTGACTTTTACAGGTACAAAAGATTTAAAAAACAAGCGCGGAAAAAGGTGGCAAAAGCAAAACAAACTGCTATTTCTGCTCTTTTTGAAAATATTACAACGCCTGTAAACTTTTGGAAAGCTATTAAAGCCATAAAAGGGAAAACTGATGACTTCATTCCATCATTAAAAAATAACGATGACACATGTGCTGTATCAAATTATGCTAAAGCTGAATGTATAGCTGAACATTTTCATTCTGTTTGGAATCGAAGAGATATTGCTCCATCCACCTTCCCTGTTCAATTGTTACCTGATGAATTGCATTGCCAAGAAGATGTTATCATTGCTGCTATCAAAAAACTTAATAAAAATTCATCCAAAAATGATAAGACCTGTCGCTGTAGCTTCCTCACTTGCTAAGCTTATAAACAGATCATTAAATGAAGGAAGGTTTCCATGTGATTGGAAAAAAACACACAAAACACCAATCCCTAAATTTCATCACCCTTCAAAAGCGGATTTTAGACCAATCTCAATGACTTCAGTGGTTTCGCGAATCGAGGAAACTCACGTTTTTATTATAATTCAAGAACAAATAGAAAACTGGATCTCCCAATTGCAATTTGGTTTTCGTCATTTTCGAAGTACTATCGATGCCATTGCTCTTCTTGAAAAGTACATTCTTGACGGTTTTGAGCTATGTCGATTTAATGCAAAAACAACAAAAGTGGCTGCTGTGTTTTTTGATGTGTCAAAAGCATTTGACACTGTTACTCATAATCGTCTGTTACTATGTCTTCAGGAACAGCTCAACTTACCACCAGTACTTTTTTGCTGGATTCAATCATATTTGAAAAATCGAAAATACCAAGTTAAAGTTGAAAATGAACTATCGGAAGAAAGACCAGTTTTATCAGGAGTTCCACAAGGTTCAAAACTTGGCCCTTTACTTTTTATCGCCTACATAAATTCCATAACAAATTTGCAACTTTCTTCATCAACAAAAATGATTTTATTTGCAGACGATCTTGTAATTTGCAAACCAATGCTAACTGAAAACTGTGAATAAAATTTAAACAACGACATTCGTCTAATTTATATTCACTTTCAGGAGTTGTTCCTTAATCTTAACCCGCAAAAAACAAAAATTTTGCAATTCAACATGGATAGGCGACCTCAACCTTCTTTAATGCTTAAAATTAATAACACTGATATACAGAGAGTTACCAGTCACCCTTATCTTGGAGTAATTTTTGATGAATAACTGAAATGGGAAGTCCATATTAGCAAGAAAGCAGCAAATCTTAAGAGGTCAGTTTCTGCGCTAAATTCAATTTATGTAAAAACTTTAATGCGGAGAGTCTTTTAAAAATCTATAAACAACAATTCTT